>JACEIK010001508.1:195685-206286 GCA_018107945.1 Datura stramonium | reverse complement strand
AGCAGAGAGAAGCCCGCGTAGCTGAAGAAGCTAGGCAAGCCGAGCTAGCTCGGTTAGCTGCACTTCAGCAGGCTGGTGATGATAGAGATGAGGTGGTAAATGCTAGTCGACATGGGAGGGGCAACCGAGCTCAGAGATTTTCTCCTCAGTTCTTTGATGATGATAACCCAAATATTGATGAGGTTGGGTCAACTGGAGCAATTGTGCCACCACCACTGCCGGCTGTGGCCAAATTTAGCATTAAGAGCGCTATGATTCAATTGCTAAACATGAAGGGGGTGTTCAGTGGCCATGCAGCGGATGACGCCAACCTGAACTTGATGAACTTTGTAGGAATATGCAAGGCATATAGGTTTCCCGGAGTAAGCCAGGATGCAATAAGACTCCGACTCTTCCCTTTCTCTCTATCAGGAGAAGCTACTTTGTGGTTATCGGAGTAGTCCAATGACTCCATAAACAATTGGAGGGAGCTTAAACAAGCCTTCTTGGAGAGATTCTTTCCGCCATCAAGGATGTTACAGTTAAAAGATGAGATCTACAACTTCCGACAGATTAATACGGAGGCACTTCATAAAAACTAGTTGAGGTTCAAAAAGAAGTTGACTAAGTACCCGAACCATAAATCCCAGATGACAGTGTGTTGAAAATCTTTTACAACTCTCTTAATAATAGCACCAAGGCTGTAGCAGACACGGTGGTGGGTGGAGCATTGATGAGTCACACCTGGGAGGAAGCAGCCACTATCCTTGATAGGGTGAAAAAGACAAATAGGGCCTAGTGTACGAGGGAGGCTGATGTAGTGGCAGGTACATATGCTGTTGGTTTGACTGCAGACCAATGAAGGAAGGAGGAAGAACGCGATCATGAGTTGTCTCACATGCGCACATCATTGGATTTTCTGACAAAGCATATCATGGGAGAAAGAGCCAAAAAGGTAAATGCAGTGGGAACTCAAGGAAGGGAGCAAGGAGAAGATCACTCTGATTCTGAGGAAGACGCAAACTTTCTAGATAGCCAGGTGGAGGGTTTCCGAGCCAACGCCCAAGTGTCTGGACAAGACAATTGGCGCAAAGGTTCTGGAAATCAAGGTCAGAACCAATATAGAGACAACTACAACAAGAACGGGCTCAGATATAGGAGCCGTGGTTGTGAGCGAGAGGGAGAATGGAGAAGAAATGACGGATATCACAATGACCGGGCTGGAGTCTATATTCCTCCTAACGCACGAGAAGGGGAGGCCGGACAATCAAAGTTGGAGAGTATGATGGCCGAAATGCTGAAAAAGGTGAGGTCCGCAGATGATCAGTTAAAAGAAATTCAAAGTGATTTTTCTAGCATGGGTCAGAAAGTGGAATCTCAAACCACTGCTATCAAGAAGATAGAACACCAACTTGGGCAACTGTCAGCATCAATGATCCCTAGGCAAAAGGGTACACTTCCTAGCAACACTGTCCAGAATCCAAAGAATGATGCTCATTGCATGGAAGTGATGACTAGGAGTGGTAAAATCACAGTTGACCCCTCCTTCCCTTTTGAAGTTGAAAGGAGGAAAGAGAGCGTGATTGAGGAAGAAGATATTGGTGATGAGACACAACCTGATGAGTTGCAAGAGGCCCCTAGGGATGAGAAGGAATGTGACATTGATCAATGGAAAACTCTAGTGCAAAAGGCTATCTCGAGACCACCGCCACCATTCCCACAAAGGATGAAGAAAAAGGCGGATAACAGTAAGTTCCAAAAATTTCTTTCAATGCTTAAACAACTTTTTGTGAATATACTGTTGGTCGAAGCACTAGAGCAGATGCCGAGATATGCAAAATTCATTAAGGACCTGGTAACAAAGAAAAGATCTGTAAGCTATAAGCCGGTTGACAATGTCCATCACTGCAGTGCCATAGCAACAAGGGTTTTAGCTCAGAAAAAGAAAACCCAGGTGCCTTCACGATACCTTGCACCATTGGTAATGTCGAGTTCACGAGGGCACTATGTGATCTGGGAGCTAGCATTAATCTAATGCCCTTGGCAGTCTTATAGAATGTAGGATTGGGAGCCCCCACATCAACCAACATGCGACTACTGATGGCCGACAGAACAGTAAAGAGACCAGTGGGCATCCTAGTTGATGTGCTTGTCAAGGTTGATAAGTTTATATTCCCAGCGGACTTCATAATCTTGGATTACGAGGTCGATTATGAGGTCCCCATCATTCTATGGCGACCATTCCTCGCCACTGGGAGAGCTCTAGTAGATGTGGAAGCTGGCTTGTTGAAGTTCAGACTAAACAAAGAAGAGGTCACTTTCAACATTTGTCGGACCATGAAGCAACCAAAGGAATTAAGTGTGATCTCAGCACTTGAGGATGAGTATGAGTCACTTGGTGAATTCTGAGTAGTTAAGAGACCCGTGTCGTGCCGCAACATTAAATCAGGTGCTTCTTGGGAGGCAACCGAAGTGGTGGTTTGGTGAAATCTTAGTAACCAGACCACCTGTGTCGTGCTGCGACATTAAATTAGACGCTACATAGGAGTCAACCCATAAGACGTGAAGTCTGAGTAGCCACAGGTATGTCCTTTTTCCCTTCATACTTATATTCTATGCTTCGGGGACGAAGCTCATTTTTTTAAAAAGGGGGGGTTTTACTTGTATTTTTGGGATATTTTTGTTCATCTGAGGGTTTTTATCGTCGTGTTTCTTTTCCCTCAGGCATGCTATCTAGTAGAACCAACATGTGTTAGGATTTTCTTTGTTTCTAGTTGTGATTTTTGTTAGATTAGAAAGTAACTTAGGAATACTCAGCCAATGGATATGCACTACTTTTGTTGTTTTTGAAAAATTGACCCTGTTTTAAAATTTTTTGCTATGTATTTGTGACAACAATGCATGATTTCTGTGGATCGTTTTATGTCATTTAGTTATTAATAGTGCTATCTTGTTAAGCCATGTATGAACCAGACAGGTAAAGTGAAAATAGTTCATGTACCATGTGCGAGTGAGGTCTTAGTATTTATTGCGGTATGTTGCTGAAGATCTAGAACTTGCCTTGTTGGTCTCTGCATAGGTTAAGGATTGTTTGTTAGGAGATGATCATAGGCCATTTTGTGTTAGCTCACTTTAGCCTATATTTCCCTACCAAAGTGTCATGAATTCCTTAATCCCAAGTTTTAGGCTTAATAGACCATATTTCTTTGATTTACCTGTCAACCATACCCATTTGTTTATAATGAACCTGTTTGGCCCTGGTCCTTCTTTGGATATTCTTTGGACATATATATATATATATCTAAAAGTCACGATCACCTTATGGACCAATAAACTAGATTCTGAGTTTGATTCTAATAGATGGGAGACACCACTGACACCTCGGAAAAAGACTGAAGTCAAACTAATCAGTTGATAGTTTCTGAATAGTGCTGAAGAGGTTCTAAGTTCTAACTAAACGAAACTACTAAGCATCTAATAGAGAACACAACTTATTCCAACAACACGGGAATTTCATAATATGATAAAATTTCAAGAATTTAAAGGGATTTCATCCAACAAGGGTAAAATCATTCTCCTCAATGGAATAATTGCTCTCTCTCTCTCTCTCACACACACACACACATATATATATATAAGAATTACTAGGATATTCAACCCAAAACATACTTTGCAAAATAGATGAAATTTAATACGCAATAATCTTTGCTCGAAAATTTAGGGCTATAAATCATCTTGTCAAGAACAACAATAACATACTTATGAATTGATGAAGATCACATGAATAATAAACATGTACAATAACCCAATTGAAATTAACGAAAACCAACATGAAAATCTCTTCATATTCAAAAATCTCAAGACTAAACTGATAGAGAAATTATGGGAGGATATTGGGGGACACAAGGGAAGGAAAATACCCTTGTTGAATTCCCACATACCTGGCTAAGAATTCCCTGAATAAGAAGACCTGAACTGCTGCAATGAAGGAAGAACCCTAAGCTTGCTTGAAGGATTCTTGAGAGGAGAACATACGGTGATTTTCTAAAAATTGAGTGGGAATGAGGAATGAACCGTTTTCCCCCACTAAAAGGTCTAAAATTATTACTAAAATGATGTAGTTTTAATCTTGGGAGAGTAATAAATTACTAAATAGCCCTTAGAAATTCATTGGAAAAATCTGCCAGGTGACCTTAACGATGGACCTAACAAGTCGTGGTCACCAGTCTTGGACCACACTGTCTCACACCTAAAGGTTAAATGCTAAGTTTGGTAATGAGACACCTAATGAGTCATTTCCACTAACGACTCGTTGTGACACTCGTCAGGTACACTAGCTAAAAACTCACCAGGTCTAGTAACCGGGGGACATAACAAGTCGTTAATAGAGACCACGACTCGTTGCCCCCACCCGTCAAGTACACTGCTCCACTAAATATATTCTCAACTCAGGCCTGACCACGAGTGACTCAACAGGTCGTGGTCAGTGACCACGACTCGTGAAGTCCCTCGTTGGGTACACTATCTCCCTTCTCAAAACCTCAAACCTCCTTCTCACGGCTCACCTAACGAGTCGTGAGGTCACTTAACGACTCATTAGGTTGGTCATCCTGTAGCTTTCCTGCAGCTTTTCCAGATTTTCATATTGAAATCTCAGAATTAGATCTTGAGTTTTCGGGGCATTACACGAGACCACGACAGCAGTCAAGTGACTGCTGCAGCGAAGGGCCTAATCCAGTGAGCAGGCCGGTTGTCACTTGAGTAAAGTTGGTTTTCCTGAAATGAGTATTGTATATGTGAAGGATGTTCTAGAATGGTTTCATATTATTTCTTGCATTCTTATGTGTTATTATGTAAGATCGGCCGATGATGCCTACTAGTATCATATTTTATGCTGATGCTACTCCTGCACTTCTTCTTTCAGTGCAGAATTCGATCCCGAAAGTTCATCACAACCTCACCTTTAGAGCAGAAGCAAAATATTGAAAGGTGAGTGACGTTGATGTGCTATTCTACTCCTCCTTTGAATATGTCTCTCATCCAAATATTTGCATTTTTATTTCTTTCCAGTTATAAGCAATCTTAGACTTGTGTCAGACGTCTGAAGTGCAATGACAATTGGGTCTTGGTAATGTTTTGTAGGAGATGGTTGTTTTCTTTTTGTTGATTTCTTCTAGTTAAATTTGAAATACGGTTTCCTTTAATTACTAGTATGTTATCTTCTTTCTAGATGTTGGGTTTTTCGGGAAAAATAGTTAGAAAACATTGGTTTGCCCACTAGGGGTAGCGTGGTGCCAATCACAGTCTTCCGACTCATGAAAATTACATTGCCTTTTTTTGGTATTTTATTTACTCTTGTTTAATTTGAGAATTGAAGAAAATTTTTTGAGAAGATTTTAATCTTTGTTTGCTTATTGAAAGTTGATATTCTTAACTCCATTAAAATGTGAGTTCCTTTGTTGGATTATAATTATCATTCACTTTTTTGCGACTCTATATGTTGTTGTTTTTATTTCTTTATTTTCAGCACTTTTTTTTTTGGTGCAATTTTTAAAAATATAATTTATTTTGTTAAATTTTTTTATTGTGATTTTCGCAATGTTATAACTATTTGACACTCCTTATTATATTTCTCTCAATTATTGGTCTCCATGTAATAATAGTTGGAAAAAATGAAAAGTTTCAACAGTTCATGCAAAAAATTTTAACTCATGTTCAATTGAATATATTGATGGAACGTCCTTTTGAAAATTTATATTGGTGAATATTTTCAAAAGGCCAGGTAATTTATTGCATTGTATGTTGTTGTCTGAAGTTTAGAATAATTGCACTAGTATAATGTCTTTTAATTTGCAAAAAAATATTACAACATTCACATGTAAAGTGTGTAAGATAGTAATTGGTTTGTCAATTAATGTGGTTTCATCATTTTATGAAAATTTCAGAATAAAGGATGGCAGTTATCTTTTGAGAAGTGCTTTTGCAAAAGGATAAAATTGAATAAGATATTGATGATGTTAGGCTAGCTAAGGTACATATTCTTGGTCGTGTTATATTTGTTGGTAGGGACAACAAAATATTAAAGTAGAAATATCTAATTATATAGAGGAAATTGAGTTGTTCCAATAGTATAATTAGGGAGATAAATGGTTTAATGAGCTGTTTGGATCACTCAAAAGTGTTTTTAGGAATGAGTATATGAAATGGTTAAATTAGTATGGTTTAGTTTTGCATTTTTATTTTGGATCATTTATTTTCTAACGGATTATTAATTGAAAAATTTACGTATTTTTGGCCAACTTGAGGAACCTCTGATGCTAGATTTTTAAAATTGCGGGACTCCGTAATATGAGATATTGAAGAAAATGCTCGTTTTTGAATAGTACATGAAAAATATAATGAGAGTTATTATTGTACTTTTTTTCTCTTTCTTTTAGTTACAATCTTTTTGGCATGTGAAATTATTTTTTATTTGCTAAAATTCTCTTTATCGTTCTGTTTGTTTCATTTTCATAGTGAGTTAAAGGTGTTTTTGATAATCCTGCTCTTGAATTTAGCGAAAGAGATCATGATAATGATAATAAAAGTGATACTAGCATTTTTTATTAGAGAAAGGTGTTTAGGTATGTATTCTCACCATATAAGTATTAAATATTTTTTTATTTATTATTTTTATCTTTAATGCAATTCTCTGTGTCTTGTATTTCTTTTGCAGATTTTGAAAAAAAAACGTTAAGTTTAAATTGGACAACATTTTAGTGAATTAGGTGGAAGAGAGGAATGCATGGATGACTTGTTGTCTATTTTAAAAAAATCAGGTGTAAATTTTTTTACTAAAAATACTGGTGGTGCAAATAATGTCGGTCTACACTTTGCTAATATTGTCTTCTCTTTAGTTAGGGAAGATGTTATGAGGAACAAGAGAAAAAGTCCCATCGGTGGAAAATGAAGAAGTGAAAAGCAAACTGTTCAAGTGACACCATACAAAGAGCAACCATGTGAACAAATAGTTTCTTCCATTGTTTGTAATAGTACTAATCATGCCATCACTCTACACAAAAATACTTTGGAATGTGGCAACTTTGACCTAATCTTTTCTAGTAAAGGTCTATTTGATGGGACAGTCTTGGGTGATGTTATTGAGAGTCTTGTAGGTAGGAATGAAGTTGGGATCAAAGTCAACTTTGAAAATCTATCAAGAGTTACTCAGAGAAATGAAGGTTCATCATTCATTTTGGCTGTTGTTGATTTATTTAGTGAAGTTGTGATTATAGGAAGGAAAAAATATTCAATGTCAATTGGTGTATGATTTTGTTCAAAGCAAGCTAGATTATTTTGAACAAGTTACTGACCAAATAGTATTGCATACTGTTGTTATCAAATCTTCAAACAAATTGATGCACATGGAAATATTTAGACTGGAGTGATTGTATATGAATTAGTTAAAAGTGGTGTTTCATCGGATGTGGATATAGAGATTGCTAAAGATGTATAAGTGATAACGTCCTAAACAAATCTCTAATAAGGAGCTGAAAAAGGTCGTTTGAAAAACAAGTACCCAACGAGAGTCGGGGTCGAATCCCACAAGGATTGGAGTCTAGATTCACCGAGGGTTATAAATTAGTTCCCCAAGCATGCATCTATATCTAAACATAAAATAAATTTTTTGGGAATTGACTTGAACTAGTATCAAATGAAAATGTAAAATCAAAATAGGGAAAAACAATTATTGCTAGCAAGATGAGAGACTAAGGGTATATATTTGATGGGGTATTGATTTGATAGGTATTAACTAAGAGCCTTAGAGTCAATTGTGCATGGACAGCCTTGACTTTGACTACACTCTAGGTTTTTCAATCAAAACAGTGTGTCTACTTTGGGTTTTCTTAAACTCTAAAGTCAAAATCAACTAAACAATCAAACAATGCTTGAGGAGAGGTTAATATTATTTTTATATCTAACCTTTTAATGGACTTTGAATTTGGTGTAGACTATCTCTAGCTCCAACCCATATATCAAAAACTTCAAATCCTCATTATTGAACTTTTACCCAACTTTAATTTCCTTTTTCAAGCAAAAACAAAGTTAGAGAGCTCAATTAATATTTTCAACCATTAATTTTTAGATTATAACTTAAAGAAATCAATAGATCCATGCATTCTAATTAAATCTAAGATCAATTAGTTAATACTCAATTAAATCTAAACACCCATCATTCATACACACAACTAGAAGAGAAATTAGTTTCTCATAATTAAGGGAAGAGAAATTATACCAATAGAGAATTTCTCAAAATCAATCATATTAAGAAATTAAGATCACTTCCAGCTTAGAATCTACAACAATTGTGTTCTCTCACAAAAAGATAGAAGAAAAAAGTATAAAAAATTATACTCTTCAATATTCTCTATGATGTAATGTAATTTCTATATAAATGGGATAAAAATATGTATATATTCCATGCACAGATCTTCAAAATTTCCTTAGAAGATTCCAAGTGTGTGCTTGCCTTCTTAGACGATTTTTCCTTTTGAAGGAGACGCGACCTACTTGCATCGGCACCTGCATTCAGCAGATGTGGATTTACGGCACGCAGGTCCCTCAATAAGCCCAGACAGTGTTTCCTCAAGACCTCCTGCATAACACTTGTGATTGGCAGACACCCTCTTGCGGTGCATAGATACCCATTTGTAATCCACAGATACCCACTTGTGGCACGCACATCTGGTTCTAGCAACTTCCAAATCTTCCTGCGTGGCACCTACTACATGCAAGTACTGACTTGTAGCACGCCACCTGTTTTTCTTCCGACAGATTACTTTAAGTTCAATTCCTTCATCATCTTTGTTCCAAGGAAATACCTGCACATGAGAGAAGAAAAAGACATAAAATCCTTCTAAATTGCATTAAAGAAAAATAATAACTCATGCTTAAGAGCCAAATGAGTTGGTAATACCAACTCATCAATAGTTGTCTCTTATGCTATTAGGATGATAGATGCACCTCTTCAGATGTGTGTTGAATCTAGTGCTGAAAATTTTCATTCCAAGTTAATAGGAGAAAGGTCCCACATAGCTCATACTAATTGTAATTGAATGCAGTGAAAGTGATGATGTTGAAGAAGAGATCTTGAAGGTAGCTTTTTTCCAACGACAGATACTTCTGGTGTTGTAAATTCTACTATCATTTTGAAGTTAAAATGAAAACAGAATGCAGCTAAAACTGTTGATAAGTTAGAGATACCAATCTCCTAATTAAGAAGAAGAAGAAGATAAAACACACACTTTTTGATGTGATGTTGTACTATTTGAGAAGAGGATGTTGTATCATTCGTCTTCTGTTGAAACTATTAGATATACAATAATCCCAACACTATTTGATCAATATTTAAAATTTAAAATGCAGAGATATAACATTGAGGGTGAAGAAAATTTTTATTAGTGTACAACAAATGATCAAAATGACAACTATCAAACACATGGTGATATTATTTTTGGAAATAATGTTAGGTGTGACATATGATGGAAGAATGTAGACAAGGTATTAATTTCAAGCGCCCAGGCAAAGAAAACATAGATGAAAAATATCTTTACATTCTTGTTGTTTTTGATATTGATGATCGTACACTTGAAGTATATGACTCTCTCAAAAATAGCTTGAAAAGCACATAAATGGTGTAGCATGTGAAACTTTTTGCTATTTTTCTCCCAAATTTACTGTATTTTTAAAATTTTGAGAGGTATAAGTCACTATATGAGAATAATTTCAAAAAGCTTGTCTACCTGTCCAAAGAAAAAAAGATATATATTTTATTTTTTTCAATTTTTTGTGTGTTTTAAAATTTTTATTATTTAATATTATTATTGTTGCTAATGTTATCTTGTTTTTATATTTTTTTAGAGATACCGATTATAGTCGTTTTGTTGTGAAATATGCAGATATGTTGATGAACGCTGAAAATCTAATTGATTTTGATCCTACTAACTTGTATGACTACATGAAAAATTAGTCAATTAATTTGAGGGCTTACAGATATAATAAGGGGAAGTAAGGTTATAAAATTCTACCTGATAAAGTGGGAAAATAATTTTATGCACTGAAAATAGAATTGTTTAAGGAAAAAATAAGAAATAGAGAAATTTATTTCTTAACTTCTTATTTAATATAAAGTGTCATTTTATGTATTATTGAATATCTTTTTTATTTCTCTATATTATTAGAAATACATGAGTTTTTATTGTTGGAACTTTTTCACCAAACAACAAGCTGAATGACATAAAGGTTATACAATAAATCGGTAAGTTGAATGACATGCAGTTAAGTTTTACCCATTCAGGCATACACTGTGCGATATGTGAATTTTTCAAAATTGTGCTTATAGTCAAATTTTACCTCTTTAGATATAAGTTATGTAACTGCTGTTGATTTTTTAAAAATGTGTGCTTTAGTTAATTTTTTCCCCATTCAGGCATAAGTTGTGGAATATGTGAATTTTTAAAAATTGTGACTATAGTTAAATTTTGGTCCTTTTGACATATGTGTGATTTTTTAGATTTTCAAAATTGTGTTGATAGTCAAATTTTGCCCTTCAGGCCTAAGTGTGCAATATTTTAGAGTTATTT
>JACEIK010001508.1:177658-190349 GCA_018107945.1 Datura stramonium | reverse complement strand
GACACCTCGGGAAATTCTGTAGTCAAACTTATTAGCTGACATTTTCTGACTGACACTGAGAATTCTAACATTCTTACTAAAACTGAATTGACAATATTCTAATTGAAATCCAATACTACTAACAACATGGGAGTTCCCAAAACTGATAAAATCAAGCTAAAACTCGACATTCAAGCATTAATGCAAATTTCAAGATTTTCTAGTTCAAGAAAATAGGGCTAAATTTCACTTCACAAGATTCAACATCATTTCAGTCACAAACTGGTGGATAATATATATAATTGACATGGTATAATAATCCACATAATTTAGACAAAGTATGACTAGCAATTTCCTGACATTTAGTCATTTCAAGGCTACAACTAATAGAGAGAAATAGGGAGAAATTTAGGGACACAAGGGAAGAACTATTCCCTTGTTGAATTTCCATATACTTGGTGAAAAAGCCCGAAAAAATTTCTTGAGAAACTGAGGAGAAAAGGTTGCCCTAGCTCTTTCTCTGAAAAACATTAAGAGAATTTCTACAATCTGTTTTTTGAAGGTCTGAGTAGGGAATGAGGAAAGAAACCATTTAATCCCCCTAATAAGTCTGAAAATATGCTTAAAATGATGTAGTTTAAAGTTTAGGAGGGTAGGAAATTACTGAAAGATCCTTAAAAACTCGCAAGAAAAAACTGATCGTCAGTCCTCAAAGGTGACCTAACGAGTCGTGTTCACACTCGTGAGGTGCACTGCCTACAATACAGTAATGGTCACCATGAGGGACCTAGTGACTCGTTACCATGGGCCATGACTCGTGGCATCATCCATCAGGTTCACTGTTTAGCAATCGTCTGGGGATCGTAGCGGGAGATTCAATGATTCGTTACCTGGTGACCACGACTCATGGTCACCACTCATTAGGTACACTGCCTTAACTCCAAATTTTTTTTATCTGGCTTACCACAACTCATCTTACAAATCATGGTGACTGACTACGACTCGTGGGGTCCTTCCATTAGGTATACTGACTCCTTCCTTCCATTTCCTAATCACCCCTTCCCACGACTGACCTAACGAGTCGTGGGGCCTGACCACGACTCATGGTCATATCCGTGGGGAGTCAACTTCCCAAAGCACTTCCCACGACTCATCCAACGACCCGTTAGTTCCTATAAGGACTAGCTAGATGAGTCATTCTGAGGCATTTTTGCAGATTTTTCTGTTAAGCTCATCTCAATTTCCTAGTTTAAATATTGAAAACTTTTGGAGTGTTACAATATCTCCCCCTTGAGATATTTCATCCTCGAATGAAGACTAAAACTGCTGAAAAATTAGGTAAATAGAGAGATTCCTAGATTGAGACTATGAGCTGGTTTCTGAAGGAGTAACTGACTCTGAACTGACTTGGCCGTACTAACAGAGCTGATGCAACTAGAATGCACATAGAAATCTAAATAAAGCTGGTGAGTATGGGACTGAATAGAGTACTATGGAGGAATTTAGTACCTGATGCCGGAGCTAAACTGGAAGGGAACAAGTGTGGGTATCTAGCTAGCCATCATATCTGCTTCGGCTTCCCACGTAGCTCCTTCTACATGCTGATTTCTCCATAAGACCTTGACTGAAGATGCCTCCTTGTTCCTCAGCTTACGATACTGACATTCAAGGACTGGACTGGGACCTCCTCGTCTGAGAGACTATCTTTCACTCCCACACTGTCCAATGGCACAATGGAAGTTGGATCACCGATGCACTTCTTCAATAGTGACACATGAAATACAGGGTGTACAAATGCCAACTCTGAAGGTAATTCCAACTCATAAGCAACCTTGCCAATTCGCCTTATAATTCTGTAGGGCCCCACATATCTGAGGTTGAGCTTTCCCTTCTTTCCAAATATCATCACCCCTTTCATGGGTGAAATTTTCAGATAGACCCAGCCATCCACAACAAGCTCCAATTCTCTTCTCCTCACATCAGCATAAGATTTCTGATGGCTCTGAGCTATTCTTAATCTTTCTCTGATGAGTTGTACCTTCGGCATAACTTCATCAACTGATTCTAGCCCGATTATAGTAGCTTCACCAACCTCAAACCATCCAATAGGAGACCTGCAACTTCTACCATTCAATGCCTCAAACAAGGCCATCTGGATACTGGAGTGATAACTATTGTTGTACGCAAACTCGATAAGAGGCAAGTGGTCATCCCAACTGCCCTTGAAATCAATCGTGCACGCCCTCAACATATCTTCTAGGGTATGAATAGTTCGCTCAGCTTGCCCATCTGTCTATGGGTGAAAAGCTGTGCTGAGCTTGACTTGGGTACCAAGTACCTTCTGAAAAGACTTCCAGAAATGCGAGGTGAACTAGGTACCTCTGTTTGAGATGATGGATAATGGCACCCTATGAAGCTTGACCAACTCTCAGATATAAAATCTAGCATAATCCTCAACTGAATCTATAGTTTTAATTGGGAGGAAATGTGCTGATTTAGTCATCCAGTCTACTACTACCCAGATAGAATCATGTGGCTGACGAGTTCGAGGTAGACCCGTAATAAAGTCCATATTCACTTCTTCCCACTTCCATGGGGGTATGCTGATATCCTGGGTCATACCTCCTGGTCTCTGGTGCTCTACTTTGACTTGCTACCAGTTCGTGCAGTTAGCTAAGAATTCGGCAATGTCTCTCTTCATGCTATTCCACCAGTAAATATCCCATAAATTGCGGTACATTTTAATAGCACCAGGGTGGATGGAGTATCTTGAGCTATGAGCTTCAGCCAGTATCTGTAGTCTTAAATCACCGACGTCCAGTACACACAACCTGCCCGGTAACGGAGCACACCATCCTCCCCTTTTGGAGAAAGCCTCAACCTCTTTCCTGAGAACCGCTTCCTTAAGTTTAAGTAAAATGGGATCTTCATCCTGTTTGTACTTAACTTCAACAACCAAAGAGGAATCTGATCGGCTTTGCATCACCACTCCACCCTCAGTTGAGTCAACCAATTGGGCCCCTAACCGAGCTAGTCTGTGAATATCCTTCACCAACTCTTTTTTTCCTTCCTCAATATGAGCCACACTACCCATAGACACTCCGCTTAGGGCATCATCCACCATATTGGCTTTGCCCGGGTGATATAGCACGCTCATGTCATAATCCTTCAGGAGCTCTAACCACCTTCTCTAATAAAGATTTAAGTCCTTATGATTGAATACATATTGGAGGCTTTTATGATCGGTGAAAACATCTACGTGAGCCCCGTACAGGTAATGCCTCCATATTTTCAGCACAAACACCACCACCGCCAACTCTAAGTCATGAGTTAGATAATTCTTCTCATGAAATTTGAGCTATCTGGAGGCATAGGCTATCACCTTACCGGCTGCATCAAAACGCAACCGAGTCCAACTCTGGAAGCATCACAATATACTACAAACCCATCTGATCCTTCTGGTGGTGTCAACACTAGAGCGGTAGTGAGTCGAGTTTTTAATTCCTAAAATATCTTCTCACATGCATCTAACCACTAAAATTCACCTTCTTCTAAGTCAATCTAGTTAGAGGAGATGCTATAGAAGAAAAGCCTTCCAGAAAGCGTCAGTAATAACTGGCCAAACCCAAGAAACTTCTAATCTCAGTTGGGGAGGTAGGTGGGGGCCAGTCCTTTACTACTGCTATCTTTTGAGGATCAACCTGAATACCCTCACTCGAGACCACATGACCCAGGAATGTCATGGACTTCAACCAAAATTCGCACTTGCTGAACTTGGCAAACAACTAGCGGTCTTTTAAGTGTCTGAAGCACTATCCTCAGGTGATTAGCATGCTCTTCTTCATTTCTGGAGTATACCAGAATGTCGTCGATATATACAATGACGAACATATCTAGATACCACTTAAAGAATCTATTCATCAGGTCCATAAAGGATGCAGGGGAATTATTTAATTCAAAGGACATAACCACAAACTAGTAGTGACCATACCGAGTCTTGAAAGTTATTTTCGGTATGTGACATTCTTTGACCCTTAGCTAGTGATACCCCGACCTGAGATCTATTTTGGAGAAACGGCTGGCTTCCTGAAGTTGGTCGAACAGGTCATCAATTCTGGGTAGGGGATACCTATTCTTGATTGTGGCCTTTTTCAACTGATTGTAATCGAGGCACATTTTGGGTACCATCCTTCTTTCACATGAATAGACTGGAGCACCTTAGGGAGAGAGTCACGAATTGGACTAATATGGACTGATATCGAACTGGACTGCTACGTAGGGAGTCACAAATGATAATGTGGCTCCCGAATCAAGTAGGGCATATACATCTAGGTGGAAAAGATGTAACATACCCCTGACCACATCCGATGAGTTATTCTGATCCAGACGAGATGATAATGCATAAAACGGTTTTGGCGTTGACCGCCCTCCGCACCTGATGTGTTAGCCTGCTGAACTGGTCAGCCTACTGGAGTTGCTGAGGTAGTGGATTATGACCTTCCCCTTCCTGCTGACGGGCATTCCTTAAGCCAATGCCTAAGTTGTCCATAACCAAAACAACCCTTTTGACCCTGAAGACACTCTCCTAGGTGGTTCTTGCCGCATTTGGGGCAAGCTAGATACCTGTTATCGACACTGTAACTCTGGGACGGAGAACCAGATGCTCCACCCCTCCGATCCTAGTGGGACAGAAAGGTAGGGGTGCTGGCTTAGCTAGGTGTTGGAGCTCTCTGTTGCTGCTGCTGTGGGCGGCTGCTACCGCCAGACCTCTGGTGTCCATAATCTAATTGGCTAGTCCTTGCCCGTTTGTTATTTCGCTCCATGTCCCTCAGTTTTTCGGCCTCAATCTGTTGGGTATGGACAATCAGGCTGGAGAGGTTGATATCTTTGATCAACATCTCTTTCCTTCACTGTTTGAGGACTAGGTTCGACACCCCATTTACAAATTTCAACATGCGATCCCTTGGCTCGACCACCATCTCTGGAGCGTATTTGGACAACCTAGTGAACTCCAGAGCGTACTCTTCTACTCTCCGATTTCCCTATTTCAGGTTCATGAACTCCGCTACCTTTGCCTCCCTGAGCTCCCGAGAGAAGAATCTATCCAGGAAGGTTGTAGTGAACTCCTCCCATTCCACCAGTCCTGCTTCCTTTGGCCTCCCCTCCTTCCACTGCTCGTACTAGCTTGGGCTACCCCTTTTAGCTGGTAGGCATCCAAGTCAGCACTCTCTGAGGGACTGACACCCATAATTCGGGTGATCTCTTTAACTTCGTCCACAAATCCTTATGGGTCCTCTCCCACCTTAGATCCATGAAGATCCGAAGGGTTCATCCAGGTGAAATCCTGCACCCGGGAAGCTACTACGGATATGTTATTGTTGATTAGACCCGCCTGCTGGTTCACCTAGTTGGTAACGGTTTGGGCGAGCAGCTGAATGGCCGCCCAAAATTCTGCGGTATACACCGAATCATCCTGAGGGGTTGCCAAGGCTGGTGGGGTAGGTCGGTGAGCATTACTGGCCCTTCTTCCGTTACCACGTCGCTGAGGCATGATTCACTGTAATGAAATAGAGCATGAGTTAGGAGAATGATTCTGGAACTGAATTTCAACGCACGATAAGGAGTATGACATAAATGGAATTTTCCTAATAACATCTCTTAGCCTCCCCATCATAAGTGTGGCGCGCTTCAGACCCATGAAGAGAACGCTACTCGATGCGGCTTTCAGACATCCGAGGATAGTCTAAACCTAGTGCTCTGATACCAAGTTTGTCACGCCCCGAGTTTACACCCTAGATGAAACATGGTACTTGGAGTTATAAGTAACCCCAAGTCAACCCCCGGTTTATCATACACTGGCATTCTGAGTAACATGCAACTATATACAATGGAAGTTTAAGGCAAAATATAAATACTTTGAGAAATAAAACTAGTTCATAATATATGAAAATATTTGAACAAACTACAAGTCTGAAAACCAAATCTATGTCTGAAAGACACTATGACTGATGAGTTACTGGTACAAGCCCCCAGCTAACTCCAAATCCAAATAGAAGAAAGGAAAATATAACTGAAGTAAATAATCTCCGTCGTTGAAGAATGAGGACTCACCAACAAGAATAACTAAGGTCTTCGATGAGCGGTCAACTAACGAGGCTGAGACTGAGATCCTGCAGTTGCATCATGAATACAATAGAAAAGTATGCGTCAGTACTTTGAATGTACTGAGTAAGTGAGTAAAACATAACACAATGGAATAAATAAAATGGAAAATTCTGAACTAAAAATACATGCAATGATCAAATAAAGCTACTGAACTGAAAAACTAAAATACTGAGGTGGTCTAAAACACCCTGTCTGATGGTCAAAGCATGTACTAAGTCTGGAATACTGATCAGAACTGAACTGAAATTTGACTGAACTGACTAGTGGGAGAGTCTTTAACCGATATATAACCACGTGAGCTAGACGTAGAGTCCTATATATACACCCCATCAGTAGGACCCAATATACCTTGCAAGGGTATAAAGGCATGAACTGGGTAATCACAAGAGTTTGGGCCCAATCATGCCAATAAATACTGTAACCTACGGTGGCAATGTAGTTTTGGGAACCTGGGTGTGCTTGAACCCCGGTCCACTCGGTGCTAAGTCCTAGTCCCACTGGATAGTCCTAGACTTAATACTAAGCTGATAGATCAAAACTAGGGCCTAAGACTAGTCAGGTATACATATCTGAAATCACCCTGAGAGTCTTATCGGACCTGATTCTGAAATTGGCTTCTAAGAATGGTTAGAGCTGCTTATCTAGAAGTGTCACAACCGTCTATAGAACCAACTAAAGTTTGAAACTAGGGTCCTAAGGATAGTTAGAGCTATTTATATAAAGTGTCATGACCATCTAATGGACCAATAAAACTGAATTTTGAATCTGATTCTGATAACTGGGAGGTACTACTGACACCTCGGGAAATTCTGTAGTCAAACTTATTAGCTGACATTTTCTGACTGACACTGAGAATTCTAACATTCTTACTAAAACTGAATTGACAATATTCTGATTGAAATCCAATGCTACTAACAACATGGGAGTTCCCAACACTAATAAAATCAAGTTAAAACTCGACATTCAAGCACTAATGAAGATTTCAAGATTTTCTAGTTCAAGAAATAAGGCTAAATTTCATTTCACAAGATTCAACATCGTTTCAGTCATGAACTGGTGGAAATAGCTATAATTGACATGGTATAATAATCCACATGATTTAGACAAAGTATGACTAGCAATTTCTTGACATTCAGTAATTTCAGGGCTACAACTGAGAGAAATAGGGAGGAATTTGGGGACACAAGGGAAGAACTATTCCCTTGTTGAATTCCCACATACCTAGTGAAAGAGCCTGAAAAAATTCCTTGAGAATCCGAGGAGAAAAGGTTGCCCTAGCTCTTGCTCTGAAAAACTCTGAGAGAAGTTCTACGATCTTTTTTTTGAAGGTCTTAGTGTGGAATGAGGAAAGAAACCGTTTAATCCCCCTAATAAGTCTGAAAATATGCTTAAAACAACGTAGTTTAAAGTTTAGAGTGTCAGTAAA
Organism: Datura stramonium; assembly: GCA_018107945.1. Classification (NCBI taxonomy): domain Eukaryota; kingdom Viridiplantae; phylum Streptophyta; class Magnoliopsida; order Solanales; family Solanaceae; genus Datura; species Datura stramonium. Next base: position 182,779 of record JACEIK010001508.1, on the reverse strand, counting down.
TACTCTGTATACTTAGTATTATACGAAAATGTCAACTGATCAGTTTGACTATAATTCAGTCTCTGAGAAACTCAATAGTACTAGTTACCAGTTTGTTAGTCGTTCTTTAGACTGTTACGGTATTTTCAGATAAAGCAGCTCTGACAAGTCTTAGAATGCCTGTATTTTCAGTTATTAGGTCATTTAGACTCTCAAGAGGCTTCCATATAAGTAGTTGTGACTTAAGTCTTAGGACATCATTTTCGAGCTATCAGCCTAGTAAACACAATTAGTATTTCCAGTGGGAGTAGAACTTAGCACCGAGCGGGCCGGGGTTCAACGCACCCGGGTTCCCAGAACTACATTGTCTCCGTAGATTATTAGCCTAAATAGGTCTCAAACAGTGATCACCCAGCTCTGCCACTATACCCTGGCAAGGTATAGTGGCTTTCTCCGATAGGGTGTATACATCGGACTCCACATCTAACTCTCGTGGTTAAATATCAGTTATAGTCTCTCCCACATTATAGCACAGTACAACTCAGTCCAGTACAGTCATCGTCTCCATTTTAGTTCAGTCCTCTAGATTTCAAGATATGTTTATGACCTTCAGTTAATTTTTAGTGCTTACAGTATTATCAGATTTTCAGATGCTCTAGTATTTATCATTCCAATTATGGTCAATGCATGTCCTGTCAATACAGACTACAGATTTATCAGTATTTTTATGTTTAATTTATATCTCACCTACTTAGTACATTCAAAGTATTGATGCAGACTCTCTATGCTGTATCATCTTATGATACAGGCGCAGGTTCTCAGTCTCAACATAGTTAGTAGACCTCATCCGGTAATAATCTGCAGAGTTCAGTGGTGAGTCTGCATTTGCCGAGGGCCTGAGTTTCATTTAAAGTTTTATTCAAGTTTGTTGTTTCAGTTCAAATATTAGAGTTAGCTGGGGGTTTGTCCCAGCAACTCATTAGTTCTTCATATGTCTTTCAGACAGTTTGTAGTTCAGTTTGTTTTGCAACAATTGCATAAATTCTAGTATCTTATCAGATGTCTTTGTTTACTTAAAAGTATTTTGTTTAGTTACGTATTATGAAGTTTCCGCTTATAGATTTCCTAAATTAACCCGAGTATCAATATTATGCTATGCCATGAGTTAGTTTGGGGACACCTGTGGCCCTAAGTACCGTGTCACGTCCAGGATGTAGACTTGGGTTATGAAAAACATGGTATTAGAGCATCAGGTTTAGAGTGTCCTAGGATGTCTAAAAGCCGTGTCAAGTAGAGTCCTTTTCGTGGGTGTGAAGTGCGCCACACTTATGAAGAGGAGGCTACGAGGTGTTTTTAGAAAAATTTCCTTTATTCATAAATCTTATCGTGCGTAGAGTTTTAGACTCTAATACATCATCCTAACTCGTGCTCTACGCTTTTCAAATAATGATGCCTCCTAAAAGAGGAAATAGAAGAAAGACCGAAAATGCTAACTGACCAGCCCCTCAGGGCGAGCAGGTGTCCCATGTGGAATTTTGGGCCGCTATTTAGATGCTGGCTCAGGCAATGACCAACCAAGTCATACCAGTCTACACCAATGGGTCTGCAGCTGCGACCAGGGTCTGGGATTTCACTCGAATGAATCCCCCAGAATTCATGGGTCTAAGGTAGAAGAGGAACTGCAGGAGTTCATAGATGAGATACAGAAGCTCACCCAAATCATGGGTGTTACCTCTACAAAGAGTGTTGATCTAGCTGCCTACCAGTTGAAAGGGGCGGCTCAGATTTTTTACAAGTAGTGGAAGGAGGGAAGGAAGAATAAAGCAAGTCTAGTATAATAGGATGAATTCGTTACAGTATTCCTGGACAGGTTCTTTCCCCGGGAATTAAGGGAAGTTAAGGCTGCAGAGTTCATGAAGCTGAGGAAGAACAACATGACAGTAGAGGAGTATGCACTAAAGTTCACTCAGTTGTTGAGATATTCTCCAGAATTGTTGCTGAGAGAGAGGGCTCGCATGCTCAAGTTTGTTAATGGAGTCTCAGGTATGGTACTCAAGGAATGCAGGACCACCATGCTCATCAAAGATATAGACCTCTCCAGTCTCATCATTCACGCCCAACATATAGAGGTAGAAAAGTTGAAGGGAATAGAAAGGGAGAGAAAATGGGCCCGAACAGGTCAGTTTGAGTACTCCTAGTAGAGGTCAGGCAGTGGTAATCACCCCCAGCCATAGCAGAGGCCTCCAACAAATTCCTCATCTAGTGCTCCATCTTCTAGGACTTATAAGTATAGGAGGGGTGGGACATCAGGCTCCCAGTCCTAGAGCCATGTTGCTAGCAGTCACACTTTTCCAGCATGTCCTAAATGTGGCAAGAATCATCCGGGTGAGTGTCATACAGGAAAGAAGGGTTATTTTGGGTGTGTCCAGCTGGGTCATAGATTGAGAGAGTACCCGTTAGCAGGACGGGAAAAGGCCCAATCTACTACATTAGTAGCCCCGAAAGGTTGCCCAGCTCAACAGGGCACTACTTCAGGTAAAGGTGGCGGTCAGCGCTAGAATCATTTCTATGCCCTATCTTTCTAGCAGGATTAGGAGAACTCACTTGATGTTGTTACTGGTATATTGCGCCTTTTCCACATTGATGCATATTCTTTGCTAGATCTAGGAGCAACACTTTCCTTCGTGACTCCCTACATTTCTTTTTAGTTTGATATAAGTCCAAAAATCCTATCAGAGCCATTTTTAGTTTCTACTCCGATTGGTGAGCCAATTAGAGCTATCCGAGTGTATAGAAATTGTCCAATCTCAATGTTGAGTAAAGTTACCTCAGTTGATATAGTAGAGCTAGACATGGTCAATTTTGACCTTACGGTTAGCATGAAATGGCTACATTCTTGTTATGCTTCAGTTGACTGCAGAACCAGAGTTGTCAGATTTCAATTTCCTAATGAGCCAGTGTTAGAGTGGAAGGGCAGTACTTCTGCGCCTAAGGGTCATTTTATTTCGTACCTTAAGTCTAGGAAATTGATTGCCAAAGGTACATGTATCACTTGGTTAGGATCAAAGATTCCAATTTCAAGACTCCGGTGCTCCAGTCAATTTCGTTCGTTAATGAGTTTCCTGATGTGTTTCCCAGAGTCCCCCCCGAGTGGAAAATAGACTTCGGCATAGACCTCATTTTAGATACCCAGCCCATCTCTATTCCTCCTTACAGAATGGCTCTGGTCGAGCTTAAGGAGTTGAAGGAATAGTTGAAATACCTCCTAGATAAGGGTTTCATCATACCCAGTATTTCTCTGTGGGATGCCCCAGTTCTATTTGTGCGAAAGAAAGACGGTACACTCAAAATATGCATCGACTGCCATCAGCTGAACAAAGTCACAGTCAAGAACAAATATCCTCTACCCAGGATTGATGACTTGTTCGATCAGCTTCAGGGAGCTAGTTAATTCTCCAAGATAGATCTAAGGTCATGATACCACTAGCTCAGAGTTAGAGAATGTGACATTCTAAAAACAGCCTTCAGAATTCGGTATAGTCACTACGAATTTGTAATTATGTCTCTTGGACTAACTAATTCCCCTATAGAATTTATGGATCTGATGAACAGGGCATTCAAGTCGTACCTGGACATGTTCATCATATTCTTTATAGATGCCATTCTAGTTTACTCCAGCATAGAGGAGGAGTATGCAGACTATCTAAGGATAGTTTTGCAGACTCTCAGGGACCACCAATTGTTCACTAAGTTTAGAAAGTGTGTATTCTGGATGAAATCGGTTTCCTTCATCGGACATGTAGTCTCCAGTGAGGATATTCAGGTGGATCCTTAGAAAATAGCGGCGGTTAAGGACTGGTCGAGACCCACTTCTCCAATAGACATCAGGAGTTTCTTGGGACTAGTCAGTTATTACAGATGGTTTGTTGAAGGTTCTCCTCCATTTCTTCCCCTTTAACTAAACTAACTTAGAAAAGATGAAGTTTCAGTGGTGTGACGAATGTGAGAAGAGTTTCCAGGAGTTGAAGATTCGACTCACTACATCCCTAGTCCTGAATCTGCCAGAAGGTTTAGATGGGTTTATGATCAATTGTGATGCCTCTAGAGTGGACCTCGGTTGTATTCTAATGCAGCATGACAAGGTCATAGCTTACGCCTCCAGACAACTCAAGGTTCATGAGAAGAACTATCCGACTCATGATCTTGAATTAGCAGTGGTGGTGTTCGCCTTGAAGATTTGGAGGAATTATCTCTGTGGGGTTCATGTAGATGTTTTCACTAATCAAAAAAGTCTTCAGTATGTGTTCATTCAAAAGGATTTGAATATTCGTTAGAGAAGATGGCTAGAGTTATTGAAGGATTATGAAATGAGTGTGTTGTATCACCTAGGCAAGGCCAATGTAGTGGATGACCCCTCAGTAAGATGTCTATGGGAGGTGTTGCTCATGTCAAAGAAGGTAAAAAGGAGCTGGCAAAAGATATTTACAGATTGTCTCGATTAGGAGTACAACTAGTCGATTCATCTTATGGTAGAGTTGTAACCTAGAGAAGTCAGAATCCTCACTGGTGGTAGAGGTTAAGTCAAAATAGGATGAAGACCCTATTCTACTCAAGTTGAAGGAGGCATTTCTAAGAAAAGAGGTGGAAGCATTCTCCAAAAGGGGAGATGGTGCGCTTCATTATCAAAACAGATTATGTGTTCCAAATATAGATGACTTGAGGTGACGGGTATTAATGGAAGCATATAACTCCAAGTATTCTATCCACCCAGATGCCACCAAGATGTACGATGATTTATAGGAAATCTATTGGTGGAATGGCATGAAAAAGGATGTTGCAGAATTTGTGACTAAGTGTCCAGATTGCCAGCACATCAAGGTTGAATATCAGAGACCTGGGGGTATGACTTGGGATATCAGCATTCCTACTTGATAGTGGGAAGAAGTGAATATGGACTTCATCACATGATTACCTCATACTTGTCAACAGCATGACTCAATTTGGGTGGTTGTAGACCAGATGACTAAGTCAACACATTTCCTATTAGTTAAGACCACAGACTCAGCAGAGGATTATGCTAGATTGTACATTCAAGAGTTAGTTAGAATTACCCTTATTGAATACCGATGTCGGCATCAAGTT
>JACEIK010001508.1:146558-177516 GCA_018107945.1 Datura stramonium | reverse complement strand
ATCTATTTCAAGGGTAGTTGGGAAGATCACCTACCTCTCATCGAGTTTTCATACAACAACAACTACCACTACAGTATTCAGATGGCCCTATTCGAGGAATTATATGGTAGAAGGTGCAAATCTCCTATAGATTGGTGAAGCTACCTTGATAGGTCCGAATTTAGTATATAAGGCCATACAAAAGGTTCAAATTATTAGAGAACGGTTGAGAACAGCTCAAAGCCGACAAAAATCATATGAAGATATGAGAAGAATGGAGTTGGAGTTTGTTGTGGATGATTGGGTATACCTGAAAATATCACCTATGAAGGGGGTGATGAGATTCAGAAGAAAGGAAAGCTCAATCCCAGATATATTGGCCCTTACAGAATCCTGAGACTCGTTGGCAATACGGATTATGAGCTGGAGTTGCCTGTGGAGTTAGCAACAGTACACAAAGTCTTCCATGTGTCCATATTAAAGAAATACATTGGTGGCCCGACCTCAGTAGTGCCTCTAGAGAGTGTGGGTGAAAATGACAGTCTCTCTTACAAAGAAGTTCCAATTCAGATCCTAGACCATCAGGTTCGTAAGTTGAGAAAGAAATAAGGATGTTGCTTCAATAAAGTTCTTATGGAGGAACCAGTTAGTTGAGGGAGCTACATGGGAAGCAGAAGCAGATATGATGGATAATACCCTCACTTATTCACTTCCAGCTCAGCTTCGGCATCACGTACTAAATTCCGCCTCAGTACTTTATTCCGTTCCATATTCATCAACCCTACTCATGTAAAAATGTGCACCCTAGTTGCATAAGTTTAGTTAGTATGTCTATCTCAGTTCGGAGTCAGTCACTCCTTTAGAAATTAATTTATAGCTTTCAGTTCAGGATTGCAGCTCTTTCCCGAGTCTTTTAGGTTATTTAGCCTTCATTCAATGATGAATGATCCCAAGGGGGAGATATTGTAACACCCTAAAACTTTCTTAGACCAAACCCAGACTTAGCATGAAAAAACCAGAAAGAAAACAAAAAAATTTATCTCAGAACGAGTCAAACAGCGAGTCGTCGTCAGCAACAACGACCCGTTGTATGAGCTGCTATCATGATCTGCAAGTTTTCATTCAGGAACCAATGATACATGGAACGCCCATTTTGAGGAGTAACAACTTTTCCTATCAGTCATTGTTGCTCAATTCAGAAATCTGTCCAAATCTCCCCCAGCACCAATGAGCCAAACAATGAGCAGTTGTTTGGTGTAACGACTTGTCAAGTGAGTCATTATTTAGGAGGGTTTAAAGTATGGAAAAATATCCAGTGGTGAAAACGAGTTGAGGTACGACTCGTTAGAAGGAGTAATGACTCATCTTGGGAGTCAATAGGTGGAGTTTATAAATATTTCAAAATTCTCCTAGTGACCATGGGTGGAACCAATGACTCATTGTTTCATATAATAAATCATTTTTCCCATCCATTGGTTAATCCCAGAACCTAAAGTTTGAAATCCCAAGACCAACGACTGGTCCCAACGGGTAGTGATCACAACCTACAACCCGTTATGTGACTCGTTGGATCCCGACGGGTAGTTTTCCAAACGTTTTCTTAGGGGAATTTTTGTAACTTTTCATTATTTTAATGCCTAACTATGTCATTTGGGGTGCATTTTGAATGGGATTTAGGGGGTTGATCGAAGATTTCCTGTCATTTTTCACCTTTCCCTCAAAGTCAGTACATAGAAACTCAGTCACGAAGTGTAGGGCAAGAACAAGGGTTTCATTTCCTTCTCAGATTTCTCAAGGATTTTCTCAGGAATTCTACTATAGGTTTGTGGGTTTCCAATAAGGGAATTTCTTTCACCCTTGTGTCCCAAAATTCTTATAGAATCCTATTAATTCCAACCCNCTATTAATTCCAACCCTATAGAAAGTTGAAACTTGGGTTTCTCTTCAGACAGATTATGATTTTCCTCTTTCTTATAATTCCTGATGTTTTCCAAGATTATTACCAGTTGTAATTCATGTTGGTATCTCATTTCATGTAGTATGTATTTTATCCATAATCTTTAAATGTGATTCTGAATGAGACTTGCATTATTTAGAATCCAGATGTGAATATTGCTATATTAGGATAATTTCTATAAAATTACGAATGTTAGTACAGTTAAATGAAAAAAAGTTAGCCTATTGGTATATTCAGTCTCGGAGTCTCAGTCAATACTCTATATACTTAGTATTCTACGGAAATGTCGGCTGATCAGTTAGACTATATTGCAGTCTTTGAGAAAATCAATAGTACTAATCACTAGCTTGTTAGTTGTTCTTTAGACTGTCACAACGCTTTTAGATAAAACAGCTCTTACAAGTCTTAGAACACCAGTATTTTTAGCTATTAGGTCCTTCAGACTCTCAGGACGCTTCCAAATAAGTAGTTCTGACGTAAGTCTTAGGACATTAGTTTTGAGCTATCAGCCTAGTAAACACAATTAGGATTTTCAGTGGGAGTAGAACTTAGCACCGAGCGAGCTGGGGTTCGGTGCACCCAAGTTCCCAAAACTATGTTGCCACCGCAGGTTATTAGCCTAAATGGGCCTCAAACAATGATCATCCAACTCAGCCACTATACCCTGGCAAGGTATAGTGGGCTTTCTCTGATAGGGTGTATATATTGGACTCCACGTCTATCTCACATGGTTGCATGTCAGTTATAGTCTCTCCATAGTATAGCACAGTATAGCTCAGTCCAGTACAATCACTGTCTATATTTCAGTTCAGTCCTCTAGATTTCAAGATATGCTTATGACCTTCAGTCAGTTTTTAGCGCTTACAGTATTATCAGATGTTTAGATGCTCCACTACTTAGGATTCCAGTTATGGTCACTACATGTTATGTTAGTACAAATTATAGATTTATCAGTATTTTTATGTTTAATTTTATATCTCACATACTCAGTACATTCAAAGTTCTGATGCATACTCTCTATGTTGTATCATCTTATGATATAAGCGTAGATTCTCAGTCTTAGCATCGTTAGTAGACCTCCTCCAGTGATAATCTGCAGAGTTCAGTAGTGATTCCTTATTTGCCGAGGGCACGAGTTTTATTTCCAGTTTTATTCTAGTTAGTTTTTTTAGTTTAAATATTAGAGCTAGTTTGGGGTTTGTCCCAGTAACTCATCAGTTCTTTATATGACTTTCGGACAGAGTTTCTAGTTCTGTTTGTTTTGCAACAACTACAAAAATTCCAGTATCTTAATAGATGTCTTCGTTTACTTAAAAGTATTTTATTTAGTTATGGATTTCGAATCTTCCTCTTATAGATTTCTTACAGTAACCTGAGTATCAATATTATGCTATGCCATAGGTTAGCTTGGGGACACTTGTTTCCTTAAGTACCGCGTCACGTCTAGGGTGTAGACTCGGGTCATGACATAGGGTCTTGACCAGACTGACGACATGTCTTGCTAGCTTCTTTCTTAGGTTTACAGTGGCTTAAAATGTGGGGAACCCTCAAAAAGAATTTTAATCATCACTAGTTTAGCCGTCCGCTGCAGTAGGTTCCTTTCCACTACAGCAGTCCCCCCACAGCGGAAATAGATCCACTAAGCGGAGAATAGGATCAGTTAAAGGGAAGAAGGAATGGTTTTAAGTTCATTCTCAAAATTTTCTCTTCCTTTTATGAGAAAATCTTCTTAACTTTTCTGGCGACTCTCTCAATTTCTTAGGTAATCCTTAGCCCCATGACTTCCTTGCTTCTTTTTCTTTAACTTAATCACGTTATCATGCCTTCAAGCACCATTTTCGGGTGGTTATTGAAGTAGGAAGGGTGGATCTCTTTCTCGCATTGTTAGACTATATTTCAAAGCATGCTTTTAGCCCTTACGTGCTTAAGTGTTTCCTATAATTTTCTACGTGTGTTTGGCTGGTTTATGTAGTAGTTGGTTGAAAATTAGTGGGGATGGGTTTGGGTACGTGGTGGTTCGGCTTCCTTGAGCCTCTTGGGCTCGAATTCGAGTACTAATAGGGTGAAAGATAGTTGGTAGGGTATGAGTCAGTATACCCCTTGCCTGATCTGTAGTTTATTTAGGGAGAAACGGAGGTTGAAATTTCAACCTCCATTGTTGGGGTCGAGGTTTTGCTGGGACAACAATATTTGATGCAATGAAACTTTTACCACTATAGCGATACTGTCATAGCGGTCTGCTTACACTATTGCAGACCCGCTATAGCGAACATGCAGTAGCTGCAACGGACATGTAGTCCTGGGCAGTGACCTCTTTCAATTTTTCTTTTCTTTTCCTCAACTCTTTCTTTCTCCTTGTCATTCCATTCCTTCCCTATTGCTTCTTTTTAATGCAGGTTCACCCTATGCCTTCTTCCAGTAGCAACCTCCACACCGGGTATTATATTCGATTCGTGAATGACCAGTGTCAATTTCGGCACAATGAGATGGTTGCGAAGGAGCTGCTTCACGAGAGGGGGCTCATCGTGCAGGATGTAGAGGAGAAGGTTCCAGAGTTTTATGTCCTTTACCAGGAGATCGGGTGGGGTTTGTTGGTGAAGGTGTCATGTAAGGCCAACGATTCCTAGGTTAGGGAGTTCTATGCTAACCTCCCTATAGTGGTATGGAACCAAAGGGAGCCGGTGGCCTATGTTAGGGGCAGGTAGATCCTTCTAACCCCCGCTACCATCAATGAGGCGTTGGGTCTGTAAACCCTCCGGAGGAGGAGCTGAAGGCCTGCAAAGTGGAGGGGAATGCCCAGTGGTTGGTGCACACCTTAGTGATGGAGGAGCAGAGGGCCTTGACTAACTGGGGTATTACAAGGAAGGGCATTCAGAGCACTCATTTTTCTATGGAGGCCAAGAGGTGGCCTAATCTAGTATCTCAAAGGATACACCCATCCTCCAATGTCACTAATGTGACCTATCCCTGTTCCTTGGTGGTGGCCTGCTTTCTGAACAGGGTGAGGGTAAATATGGGGGCATAGATTCTGGAGGAATGGAGGTACTTCTCAGCTAAGCCCATCACCGGCCTTCCATTTTCCTCTCTCATCACTATGTTCTGTTGGCGGGCTGAGGTGTACCAGGAGTCTGGGCAAATCATTGTGGGTTGTGGTAGGACTTTTGATTCTCTGAGGGTGAAGGGAGCTTCAGAGAGAGGCCAAAAGAAGAGGAAGACTATTTCTGCTGAGAGAGATGGCCGGCCAGCACCTCCAGACCCGTGGGGCCTTTTGAGCGGATAGAGTCTGAGATGGCTGCCATGCGTGAGTTATTGGGAGGATTGCCTAGACCTCCTCCCAACTGCCGAACCTCTAGTGCAGTAGCTGCCGACTCAGGGAGATGCAGGGGGTAATTTCCACTCTTGCTCAGGCCCATGTGGAGCTCTGGGAGGACTTGGAGCGAGAGAGGAGGAAGTAGTGTTCTCGGGAAAACCTGATTGTCTGATATGGAAGGGAATTAAGAAGATCCTGAAGACCCTCTCTCCTGATTCCAGGATACTCCAGGAGACCAAGCAGGACCTCCCAAAGTTCTCCTTCCTCAGAAGGTTCGAGGAGGGAGCAAGCGAGGACGTCGGCAACGCAGTGATTAGGCTTCCAACTAGATGGGTCATGGAGTTCCCTTTTCCCCTTCTCCCTATCTTGTTTACTAGTTTGGGTAGCGCCCTTTTGGGGATTGTAGGATAATATTATTTCCTTTTCTTATTTTTGCTTGTCTGAATGTTGATACTTGTTTTTATAGATGTCCGTTTGGCATTCACAGACATTGACCATGCTTTGGCCATCTCTTATCATATCACCGATGTTTCTATATATTCACATTGCTTGAATGATTTTATCGCTTGATACTTGTTGTTGCCTTAAAAAATCGGGGATTCTACAACTTTGGAATTCTTCCTGGCAGTCATTCGCTGCAACAATTCCTTATTCTGCTACATCGGACCCACCGCGGCAGTCCATTACTCACTGTAAACTGTCAGTTGTGGCGAGACACATCTCGCTGCAGCGAAGCTCACCAACCCAACACTTACACCATCTACTAGTTTATCTTGTAACCTCAAGAATCTCTCAAAACCAGATACCAATTGTCTCTATCGAGATACCAAATGGACTCAATCCAGGTGATCGACATCTTCGGACTGCACAATAGGAAAGAAACAAGCAAAACTGCCTAGATGACTTATAGCTTACCAAGGATTAGATGTAGACGTCTACACACCAATCCATAGGACTTTACTCGACATTTCTCTTGTACATGTGAGACCGGTAACCTAGACACTCTGATACCAACTTGCTAGGATCCCAAATGGGCGGATCGTGCTGGCACCTACACTAACTCTACTCGGTAGGAGAATCCCTTTTTGAATATCACATACAATCTAAAATTTCTCATTAATTTGCACAAATCAACAATACTATAAAATATCCATGAAGTGCTCCCAAAACCTTGACTCTTCACAAGATCTAGTCTACACAGGTACAAAAGCTCTAATAGGATACCTGACAAGATAGATAACACAGCTTCGTTTGAGAAAAAAAACACGGAAGCTAATGCTGAGTACTCCACGTCAATCAAGAAATTTCAAACCTACCAAAGTGTAGCAAGATAGTATCAGTACACTATGCATACTGGTAGGCATCATCAGCCGACTAAGATTAGTTCGCATAACAACATAATAATTAACATGAAATCGATGAATTCAATGTACAATTTTTTCAACTTACAACATAAATCTTCAGGATGACTAGCTACATTATCGACGCTATTAAACTACCAATTTCTCACACAAGCACCCTAGGGCTTAGCCTTCTTCCTAATTACTAATCTATCTCCCTCATCCCACTGTATAAGGTAAGCGGTCTTGCAGCAGCGGAAACTGGCCTGCTGTAGCGCCACTTTACTTAAGCAGTAACCCTATTTTAGCTGATTCAGTTCTATTTCATTCCACCAGGTAACCTCCACAATATGTCTATCTCATCTACACTCCCATTACCACTTGCCAAGTTCATCCTCTCATATGACGACCTATTTATTCACCTTACAGAACTAACTTACTTACTTGATTTCGTATATGAGTAATAAAATGAAGCCTAGGGTCTCCTACGTAATTCACTACCTTTTGTTAAACCTATCATGCTACTTTCTATAACCCATAAAACCCACTTTAATCAAACATCCAATCACAAATACAGATTAAGTAGCTCAAGAACACACACAATAAAAAAATTAAACCATCTTAATGGAGTCAAATCCCCCCCCCCCACGATCAAATACAAATACATACCTGTTTCTTCAAATCATAATTATGCCATATAGTACCATACCTGTACCGTTTCATCATATATTGTGACCCAATCGTGTCTCTCACCTCAACCCGAATCATGTCGGCATATCTTGTGTCACACTTGTATACTTGTACTTCCTTGTCATTGCAGTCGTATGTATATCTTACCATACCTGCACAATCTCTGATCTTGCAATTATACGTCGATGATATGCCGGGCACACGCCTCCATCACATCACTGTACACATATGCCAGAGGGTCTTATGCTTTCCCTTCCAGTCATGACCTACAGGGGACTCTAGAAATCCATGTACTGTACACCCAGTCGTATGAGTCCTTTATCAAACCTGTTTGTGTACTCATGTTTGTACACAAAGACGTATGATCATTTAGTCATACCTATCTGTGTATCCAATCATATTGCTTGCCCGGATGTTCACCTCAGGCACGAGCCACTCATATCCAAGCCCTCGCTCATGGCTTGATCGTACAATTTACTCCTCCAAGTCTCATCTTGTCCTTAGGCCTCTTTTCTCAGCATTTAAATAATTTACCTTCCTATCATGTCATACCTCTTCGTACACTTTCTTGATTATCACAAATTTCATTGATCATTTTAGACGCAACATATTACAGTTAAAATTCTAATAACTCACGCACAAACGAGAATTACACCTCATCAAGTATAACACAACCCTAGCTCGAGGCTATCTTATAACCNCCTAGCTCGAGGCTATCTTATAACCAGTCAATTATTATGTTATTTATATTCGAAATTCCATGCTGGGGTATAAACTGGCCCGCTCGTGATATTGGGCTCCGCTGCAGTCTCGCTACAGTGGCTTCAAGACCGTTGCAGTGGTACTGCTCAAGCAGTACTCCGATTGGTTTTCCTCAAAAATTTCCCATGGATTGTTTCTTCACAATCTATCACCCCCTTATACCTACACTACATTGATTTTCCCCATAATTACCCTACCTTCTTTCTCAAATAATGACAATTTATTTGATATAGACCGAACAAGCATAAATACAACGTAACAAGGAAAATCTTACTAGTCCTGTAGCTCACTTTCCCCCACAATTCCAGGGTCACTATTCAAGCCATGCAACAATAATAGCCCACCTTTCAACGATCAATCATAACATTATATAAGTAAAGGTTTATGACCTATAGATTAATATCATAATTTCAAAAACAGAAGGACTATATATAGGTCTATCAACAACAATGTACGAAGATCATTACGCCTCAAAATCAACCCACTCTCACACACACCATAATGCATAGACTATTCTTATTGAAACCATAACCTATGGGTTTTCACGTTAGAGGGATATCACCATCCCTTCTCTATTTTATTCGTCCCCATACACTTACCGATTATAAATATTTAATGAAAATTTACTCTAATTTTGTCCCTACCCATCAAGCACACATCAATTACGTATATGTTTTTCTAATCAAAATCTAACATGTAGGTGAGTAAGCCATAGCCTACCTGGGTGCCAAGCTATCGTCGATATGTTTTCAATTGTATGCTTGCACTAAGTCCTGAGTTCTTGCGGAAAATCATAGCTACAGAGAGTGAATCCCTACCTCCTCTAGCCTCCTAGTTCCTCTTCTTATTCCAAAAAGTCTACTTCCTATTTTTGGGCATTTATATTAAACCTTTTTGAGAGAATAGGTTTTTAAAATCCTAACTGGGATAGAATTGCAAAATTTTGGTCTGCATCACCCACTACAACGAGACCACTTACCGCTACAGCAGTTTCGCTATGGCAGAGAATAGCCCACCTCGACGAACATACTCCTAAGCCCACCCGATTGTAACTTAGTCCATTTGAGATCGTACGTTACTTGATCTTTTAATTCAAGGAACTTCACCATGGATGGAAAAATTTTAAACATCCCTTAGCTTAAGTCTTCTGGGTGTTATAACAAGCGGACGGATCGTTATACTTACAGTGGCATTTAGTCAAGTTTTTATAACAAAGAAGAATCTATGCCTAAGGTAACAAGTTAGGCAATGTTAAAGCACAACCAGTTTAGAAGTTATACCTCAAGGCATAATATCAGCGCTACAAAATTTTGCCTATATTTCAAAAAAAATAATTATAATAAGTTAAGCCCTAGAATCATAATTTAAATAGCACATATGGAATAAGTTTATATGCCTCAAGCTTCGCCTCAAGCTATAACAACTTATGACTTATATTTTTCAAGCATGTTTTATTTTTATGCCCCCCCAAACATGTGAAACTAAATTAAGACCCAATTGACTAATTTTATGCCACCAGTTATGATTTTTAATTGCAAAAGTTATACATTAATGCACAAGTTATTCCCCTATTAAAGAAAAAAATTAGGTGGCAAGTGACAAATTATTTCCTGGCATAACATGTCAAAGTTATACTTGTTTCAAAGAAATCTCATATTTGCTCAATCTTTAATGCAAACAGATTTATAAGTCATAATGAAATCGATTATTTGTCGATGATTGATTAGAATAATAAATGTTACTTAATTAGCTTTATCGGAGTGAAGTCGTCATGAAATCTCTTATTGCTCTATAAGCTCAATCAAAGTTATTACAAGCAAAAACTGACTTCAATTTAGATTCATTCAAGTATTAATTATGTACTTGCACATTTTTAAGAAATATTAAGTTTAGTCAATTTAAGATAACATTTTTTTTATGTAAATCCGATTATAGATCGAGCATTTAAGTCATTGTTGTTGTAGAAGTCGAACATTCCAGTGACAATTGGTGTTGTAGAAATCGAGAAAAAAAATTTCGCCACCCAATGCATAAGGTGTAAGTTATGAATCATGATCGAGTAATACCATTGGATTAATTTTTTCAATCAAGCAATAACTTTTCTTGTTGAAGTTGTTTTATAGTTTGAAATAAATCTGTGAAATAGTTATAAAAAATGGAAAATTTTATAAAGTTTGGTATCATTTTTGTATCAAAGAAGATGCGCGTAGATTCATAGTTTTTGAAAAAAAGTACTTTTAATTTAGGTAGAATTAATTTTATTACTAATAAGCTTTTCTAGTCACTAATAAACTTTGCCAGTTAAGACATTAATTATGCAGAATGATCAACTTATACAATTAGTCTTTTCAATTTGGATTAGTTTTTCAAATTCTAATGTACTATTTTCATTGAAAGGGTTGTAACATAATGATATATAATCACATTTTATAATTCAAAACTCATTTATAATATAGATTTTTCAAAGTTGTTATGCTTAAGTCATAACATTGAGGTATAATCACTAGGTCATATTTTGTTCTTAAGATAAAGACATGTTTTATTTAATATAGTTTTTGAGCTAAATTTTTTAAAAAAAATTACCCTAGAAAAAAGAATTCTAATATCGAGAAGGCATAAAATCTCCACTATTAAATCTTCATATAGTTTTCAAACATCAAATTGTATTCATTGAACTTTCATTTTATGTATATTCTTGTGTGTCACGATTCAGGTGGCTGTGATTGGTACCCATACTAAAACCCAAGTGGGCGAACCGACGATCCTAAATAATTACCCAAAACCATCAACAACATTTAGAAATAGATCACATTATGAAAATAAATAATGGAAACATAACCAAGTAAAAGGGAAATAATAACAATATGCGGTTTAAAACACTCCTAAAATATGATAATCATTGTACACGAGGACATCTACCATTGTCTAAGAGTAGTCCAAAAGAAAAAGAAAATGGAAAGAAAATAATCGGTGTCTAAACTAGAGACATCAGCCACGGGAGAGTCGATCAGCACATCTTAAGCCGCTCACCTTTCTATAAATCCACTGCTACTTTAGAAATGAGGGTGAGATGAGCTTTTGGGATCAAGTTCTGCACTCAGAAAAGAAGTGCAGGAGTAGCATTAGCAAAAAATATAGTACTGGTAGGAATCATCAGCGGACCTTAAATAATAACATGAATATATGAAACAACAATATGCAATTACCTCAGGACACAATTTCAGTGATTAATACTCATTCAAAAATTCAATCTCTGTTGGATGCTAGCAGGCCTTCTCATTGGATTGAGCCTCACTATAGCGGTCACTTGAACGATGCCACGGTCTCACTGCAGCGAAATATGTACCGGTACAACAGTACTGCCTTGACAGTAGCTCGACTTAGCTGCACACCCACCATTCTCTTATCTCTTTTCAACATTCTATTCATTATGTTCATCCAAGCTATTCATAGTCGTCAATAAATAATCGACACATCATAACCACAAGGAATATACAATGAACCGTTCACAAAAGGTTTCACAACTCATAATGAGTCCTCATTTAACTTCACATAAGCCATCAAATCATTATAAACACATTAAAAATTCAAATGCACAAAATACATGACCATAAGCTCAGTTCATTTAGGTCCTCACATATCTTACTTCTTACTCTCAGTCAAATAATACAACGAATGGTAATATGTTGGGAACACGCCTCCTCACATCACCATAAACACACCAACACTGAACATCAATGTACACACATGCCAAAGGGTCTTATTTATACCCTACAGTCATGACCTACAGGGGACTCTAGAAATCTATGTACTGTACCGATGTGGCACCCACTCCCACTCATGTGCTCTTCTGGATGCTCCCCTCGGACACGAGCCACTCAACCATCATTGCTCACCCAGATGCTCCCCTCGAGCAAGAGCCACTCATCTCATGACATTCATATTATCCACTTCCATTCACACATCTTAGTATTTTACCACTCAGTCAGTCATTTGACCCTCGGAAGGGCTCATCTTACCTCTCTCAGCTTAAGTACTCACACAATTCAGTGATCATGTTCAGACAATACAAATGAAAAAGAACAATCTCTTAGAATCCATTAGCCATATCACATAGATAACAATTCCATAGCAAAGAACCATTCAATATTAGAATTCAACAGAAAATTATGACAAAAAGCAATATATGAAGACCAAATCCACACATAGTAATTCCACACAATACATCTTATTATTCAAGTCTAACTCCTTCTAAACCATAACCTACCTCGATTGAAGATGGAAAGTCTCAAGTTACTCTGTTGGAGCCTTGTCTTTCCTCAGCGCTTTCGAACGTTCAAAATCTAGCACAAAAGATTAACGGCGAATCTATAGACTATTTCGAGGATCAAGGGTTTGGAAATTTAATCCCGCCCCAATGTTACCTGCCTTATAGGGTTTTAATATTCACCTGCAAGTAAGTCATCCCACTCTAATCCTACCCTGATCATTCAATCCTGGTTCATGGGGTTTCTACTCCCCAAACTGTCACGACCTGAATGTACACCCGGATCGTAGACACGGGACAAGGGACCCCGAGAGACCCCAAGTCGACCCATGGAACATGCATACAACTAATCTTATTCAAATAAGTGAAATGATAATCATAAAACACCGCAAAAACGTAATTATAGCATAACATCAAGAAATAATGGGCGTATACATGACGGAGCACTACATACTTGTCTGAAAGCCTCTAATACATAAGATGGGTTGATTGGAAAACATCCCCAACTAACCCGACCAAAACTAAACATAAACGATATGAAAGTTTATCAAACGACCCTCGGAGCATGAGGACTCACCAATAAGCTGAAAACGTAGGCTGAGATGGACTAAGGATGGTGATGAGCCTGAGATCTGGACCTTGTATCATGAAACGATACAACATAGAAAGTATGCGGTCATGACGTGGAACGTACCAAGTATGCAAGGTAAGTAAAACGGACATTTAAAAGTAAAATAAAACTCATAAGTAACATAAGAGAAGGACATCATGCTTGTATCATAAACTTCATAAGAAAACATAGGGCTCATGGATTCCAAATCATTAATAAACGTTCATAATCATAATCGTAAATAAAATTTATCAAAACATAACTTAAGCCAATAACATAACCATAACAATGCATAAAACATGCGGAACAATGGGAGGACTCGTCATAACCGACACCATCACGGTAGATCCTTTCATGATGCCCCACTGTCTCGCTCAAGTGGGTAGAGCCGACCCTGGCTAGCCAGGTGAGGATCGTGCATAAGGCGTGATATCACATTTGAGGGGATCATTATCAATACATCATCTCATTTACAAACCCACAGTGGCACGTGTTTATGAGACACCGACGTAGTCCTTTGAACGCCGGGCTGCTCGGTGCTAGACACGGCTCCCAAAAACATGCATATAGGCTCATACATAAATCAAAAACATCATGAATTAAGATTCATCGGCTAAAATATAACATTTATCATCATTTATCCCCTTTAAAACATGCTTAGCCAAGAATCAAGGCCCTTTTCATCGGCCAACATCATAAATCGATAAATCATGTAATTCACTTCTTAAATCATAAATCATTCTTTAACATGTGGGCATTTTCCAATATTTCATCATACTCAATACTTTCATGATGTGCTCATAAACATGGGTAACTAGAAAATCATGTTTTTCCATCATCAATAACTCGAATTTTAGAGTATTCATCATAAATCATAACTTCCATGAACTTTCATCAAATGGAAAATTTGGATTTAAAAGCTTGAAACATGGTTAAACGAAAAAAATGATAAAACCTGCCCATCATTCATAATTCAATAATTAAAACTCAATTAAATCATACCCATAAAGAGAAATAACATTTTCATGCATTTGAGTAAAAAACCCCATAAACTTGAATAGAAGAATTCATGATTTAAATCGAAATTGGGCATGGGAGAGGAAGAATTCCACCCATTTTAAAATCCTACATACCTAGAAAAGGATTGATTTGAAGTTCCTTGAAAACCCACAAAAAAATTGATGAAAATTTGGGGAAGAAGGCCTTGAATCTCCCAAAAATCTGTTTAAGCTTTTTGCATGAGAATGGACATGCATAAGGGCTTAACCCATCTTATCTAACTCAGAAACATATCCAAAACGACATAGTGTAGGCCTTAGGGACTTAGGAATTACGAAAATACCCTTATTAAAATGCAGCAAATTTCTGGTCGCTAGTCCCCACGAGGGAACTAAAGGGTCGTGGCCACAAGGGACGACTTGTGGCCATGGTCCGTTGAGTCCACTGCCCAAACACCCAAGGGGACCCCACGGGTGACTTCACGAGTCGTGAGGTCAGACCACGACTCATGGTCACCTTCCGTGGCCTACACTGTCCATCCCAACTTGCCAATCCTCCAGGGTTGACCATGGGTGACCTCATGAGACTCGTGAGGTCTGACCATGACTCGTGGTCAGGCCCATGGCCTCATTACTCAGACTTTGCCAACCCAAGCTGACCATGAGTCACTTCACGACTCGTGGTCACTCCTCACTACTCACCTCACGGGTCATTTTGTAGACTGGTGCGAATTTTTAGTTTTTCTCCATTTTCACTTTCGGGTTTGATCCTTGGGTTCCTGGGGTATAACAATATCTCCCCCTTGGGAACATCGTCCTTGAATGTTAGAAACATGGAGAAAACTCAGAAACAAGCTATCACCATATACAATTACCAGCCATTTAAGTTGAAAACTGACGGAATGACTACCTTCAAAAGGAACTACATAGCTAAACTAAATTCAGAAATCACATACATTTACCATATCATAAAACAAACTTGTACACATGAACTGAACGGGAAAATCTGATTAAAGGTTTAGGGAAAAACTAATACTTCAAACTAAAACTGAGTCGGTAGGGAACAAATGTGGGTATCTAGCCATCATATCCGCTTCGGCTTCCCACGTAGCTCCCTCGACATGCTGATTTCTCCATAAAACCTTAACTGAAGCTACTTCCTTATTTCTCAATATCGGAACCTAACGATCCAAGATTTCAACAGGAATTTCTTCATAATTGAGGTTGTCTTTTAATCCAATGCTATCTACCGGGACTACCAAGGCTGGATCACCCAAACACTTTTTCAAAAGAGACACATGGAAGACGGGATGAATTGAAGATAAATCCGATGGCAAGTCCAACTCATACGCCACCTTACCAACTCTTCTCATAACTCGGTAGGGACCAACATAGCGGGGACGGAGTTTCCCTTTATTTACTAACCGCATAACTCTCTTCATTGGAGATACCTTTAGAAATACCCAGTGGTCCACATCAAACTCCAAACCCATTCTCCTCACGTCAGCATACGATTTCTGATGACTCTGAGCAGTTTTTAACCGGTCTATTATCAACTGGACCTTTTCCATGGCCTCATGAACCGAATCAGGTCCTATCATGGCTACCTCACCAACCTCAAACCATCTGATTGGCGATCTACATCTTCGCCCGTAAAGAGCCTCGAATGGTGCTATCTGGATACTAGAGTGATAGATGTTATTATAAGCAAACTCGATTAAGGGAAAATGATCATCCCAACTACCTTTGAAATCCATAATGCATGCCCTCAACATATCCTCAAGGGTTTGAATGGTTCGTTCTGCCTGGCCATCCATTTGCAGATGGAATGTTGTGCTGAGCTTAATCTGAGTCCCAAGTCCCTTCTGAAAAGACCTCAGAATTGGGAGGTAAACTAAGTACCTCGGTCTGAAATAATAGACAAGGGAACTCCATGAAGTCGAACCAACTCTTGAATATATAACTTGGCATAATCATCCGCTGAATCCGTGGTCTTAACCGATAGGAAGTGTGCAACCTTGGATAACCTGTCGACCACCACCCAAATGGAGTCGTATTGCCGGCGAGTATGGGGTAGACCTGTAACCAAATCCATATTAATCTCTTCCCACTTCCAAGTGGGGATGCTGATATCCTGAAGTACACCTCTTGGCCTTTGATGTTCGACTTTCACTTGCTGGCAGTTTGGACATTTTGCTACGAACTCCACAATATCTTTCTTCATACCATCCCACCAATAGATTTCTTGCAAATCCCGATACATTTTTGTGGATCCTAGATGAATAGAATATCTGGTACCATGTGCCTCATGTAATATCCGAACTCTCAAACTATTGATGTCCGGAACACATAGTCGACGCTGGTATCGTAGCACACCATCTCCCCCTTGAGAAAAGACCTCCACCTTCTGACTCCTCACCGCCTCCTTCAGCTTCCTCAATATTAGATCCTTATCTTTCCTGGATTTAACATTAACCACCAAGGACGATTCTGACCCGCTATGCACAACAACACCGCCATCGGTCGAGTCGATCAATCTAACTCCCAGTATTGCAAGTCGGTGAATATCCTTCACCAACTCCTTCCTTCCCTCCTTCACGTGGGACACACTTCCCATGGATAGCCTACTAAGTGCATCTGCAACCACATTAGCCTTGCTCGGGTGGTAGAGGACACTCATGTCATAGTCCTTAAGTAATTCCAACCACCTCCTTTGCCGAAGATTTAGATCCTTCTGTGTGAAAACATATTGCAAGCTATTGTGATCCGTAAATACATCCATGTGGACCACATACAAGTAATGTCGCCATATCTTCAATGCAAACACCACCGCATCCAACTCAAGATCATGGGTCGGGTAATTCTTTTCATGAACTTTCATCTTTCTCGAGGCATATGCTATTACCTTCCCATACTGCATCAACACACATCCCTGTACGACTCTCGAAGAATCAATATATACAAAAAAGCCTTTAGTACCCTCGGGTAAAGTCAACACTAGTGCTGAAGTGAGTCGGGTCTTCAACTCTTGAAAGCTTTTCTCACAAGCTTTCGACCATTGGAACTTCACGTTTTTCTGAGTCAACTTAGTCAAAGGTGACTCAATAGATGAGAAACCCTCCACAAACCTTTGGTAGTAGCCTGTTAGGCCCAAGAAACTCTGAATTTATGAAGGATTCACCATTCTAGGCCAATTCTTCACCGCTTCGATCTTGTGGGAATTTACCTTTATGCCTTCGCTTGATACCACATGTCCCAGAAATGCTACAAGGGTTAGCCAAAATTCACACTTGCTAAACTTTGCATACAACTAACGATCCTTGAGGATTTGCAGCACTATCCTCAAATGAGTGGCATGCGCCTCCTCGCTCCGAGAGTATATAAGAATGTCATCGATGAACACGATCACGAACATATCCAAATAATGCTTGAACACCCTGCTCATCAGGTCCATAAAAGCTGTAGGAGCATTGGTTAGTCCAAAAGACATAACTACAAACTCATAGTGGCCATACCGGGTTCTGAAGGCCGTCTTTGGAATGTCATACTCCCGAACTCTGAGCTGGGGTTATCCGGACTTGAGATCTATCTTTGAGAAACATCTGGCCCCCTAGAGATGGTCAAATAAATCATCAATCCTGGGTAAAGGGTACCTTTTCTTGATGGTGACCTTATTAAGTTGTCGATAATCAATACACATCCGAAGGGACCCATCCTTCTTTCGAACAAAGAGAACCGGTGCACCCCATGGAGACTTTCTTGGTCTAATGAAACCCTTATCCAACAAGTCCTTTAACTGATCCTTTAACTCGGCTGGAGCCATCCTGTAAGGAGGGATAGAAACAGACTGCGTTTCTGGCAATAGATCAATACCGAAATCAATTTCCCTTTTTGGAGGAACACCTGGAAAATCCTCGGGAAACACCTCCGGATATTCGTACACCACCAGTATTGATTGAATAGTCGGCGGCTCGGACTCCACATCCTTAACCCGAACCAGGTGGTGCATACAACCTTTAGAGACCATCTTCCTAGCCTTAAGGTAGGAAATAAACTGACCTACTGGTACCTCACCTTACTGGTACCGAACTACCTTCC
The DNA here is from genome assembly GCA_018107945.1 of Datura stramonium. NCBI lineage: Eukaryota > Viridiplantae > Streptophyta > Magnoliopsida > Solanales > Solanaceae > Datura > Datura stramonium. The sequence goes on along the minus strand of JACEIK010001508.1, from coordinate 159,505 downwards.
ACTCCAAAATTGACTTACCTGGAAAATGAAATTCCACTGCATGGGTTCTACGGTTAACAGAAGCTAACATGCAAACAACCAACTAGTGCCAAGAATAATGTCAAAGTCACCATGGTTAACTCTACAGGTTTGTGGAGGTAACCCAGTAACACTACGACTGGAACCCCTATATACACGCTTAGCTACAATAGAATCACCAACAGGGGTAGAAACCGAAACGGTTCTCGACAAGGTCTCGTACCATTCCCCCAAGGCTACAGCAATGTAAGGAGTCACGAAAGACAATGTAGCTCCTGAGTCTAACAAGGCATAAACATTAATATGAAAGACACGCAACATACCATTGACCACGTCTTGTGAAGTCTCTTACTCCTGGTGCGAGGCAAAGAATAGAATCGATTTTGGGCATTGTTTGCTACCCCTACTAGTCGATGCTCCCTGTGGAGCAGAACGGGTTGGAGTTGTTGTTGTCCTGGTGGTCCTGTGCACGATCCCTAATGTCACCCTGTTCAGCATATGGGCATGCCTCGGTGCATGTGCCCGGATCTACCACACCCATAGAAGACATTCGAGCTGAGTAGGCACTCTCCGGTATGACTCTTGGGTTGCACTTCTCGCAAGATGGAGAGGTATACACTAACCGGGTGCCCCTCTGATCACCCCGGGCTCCAGATGGAACACTAGCTGATGATGGTGTCAAAGGGATGATGGTGCTGGGGCTAGTGACCTCTGCTGAAACTATGGACGGTAGCCACCACTGGACCTCTAATGTGAAAACCCATGACTATCTGTCTGAGCCCTCTTTGCCTCCCTCTACCTCACATGAGCTGCCTCCATCTATTGGGCGTAAAACTATGCGAGGAAAGTCCATATCCTAGTGGAGCATAGCAGTTCTGCAATCCTTGTCTAAATAACCAGCCACACCCTGAATGAATCGGCTCACCCGCGCCCTCTGATCCATCACTAACTCTGGGGCATACTTCGACAAACAAGTGAACTCAAGTGAATACTCCAGCACTGTCATTTTTCCTTGCTTGAGGTTAACAAACTCAGCTGCTTTCAATTCCCTCATCTCCTGAGGGAAGAATCTATCGAGAAAGGCCATGTGGAACTTATCCCAACTGATAGGGTCTGCTCCTGTTGCCCTGCTGTCTTTCCATTGCTTGTACCAAATATGAGCCCTCTTTTAGCTGGAAGGAGGCCAAGTCAACACACTCCCATTTGTCACCCCCATAACCTGAGTGACCTTCAAGATCCCTTCAATAAACTCGTGTGGATCCTCATCCACCTTGACCCTGTGAACTCAGGTGGGTTCATCCTCAAGAAGTCTCTAATCCGAGCTGTCGCTGCATTGCCATTCTGTGAGACCTACACAACAACCTACTAGTTGACCTGAGCGGTCAAGGCCTGTGCAAACATCTGGATAGCCACCCAAAACTCAGAGTGGGCAGCTGGCTCTGGTGCTTGGGGCTCCTGAACAGGTGGGGCTTGCTGATGCCCAATGTCATTTCCATCTTTGTGGCCTTCATCACCTCCATTCCTCCTTCTGCTCATTCTCCTAGGAGCCATAATTTTGCAATCGCGAATCGCACGAGTTAGAAGGATGGAGAGACTTTTTATCACACGACATAGAACATGAAAGAAGGGAACATTTCCTAAACATCTGGTAGCCTTTTCGTCATAGGTGTGGCGCGCTTCACACCCATGAAAAAGACTCTACTTAACGCAGCTTTCAGATACCCTAAGACACTTCAAACCTATGACTCTGATACCAAGTTTGTCACGACCTGAACGTACATCCGGATCGTAGACACGGGACAAGAGATCCCGAGATACCCCAAGTCGAGCCATGGCACATGCATACAACTAAACTTATTCAAATAAGCAGAATGATAATCATAAAACATAGCAAAAACGTAATTATAGCATAATATCAAGAAATACTGAGCGTATACACAACAAAGCACTACATACTTGTCTAAAAGCATCTAATACATAAGATGGGTTGATGGGACAACATCCTCAGCTAGCCCGACAAAAACTAAACATAAACGACATGAAAGTTTATCAAACGACCCTCGAAACATGAGGACTCACAAATAAGCTGAAAACGTAGATTGAGATGGACTAAGGATGAGAATGAGCCTGAGATTCGGACCCTGTATCATTAAAATGATACAACATAGAAACTATGCGGTCAGTACGTGGAATGTACCAAGTATGCAAGGTAAGTAAAACGGACATTTAAAAGTAAAATAAAACTCATAAGTAACATAAGAGGAGGACATCATGCTTGTATCTTAAACTTCATAAGAAAACATAGGGCTAAAGGCTTCCAAATCATTCATAAAATGTTCATAATCATAATCGTAAATAAACTTTATCAAAATATAACTTGAGACAATAACATAACCATAACAATGCATAAAACATGCGTAACAATGGGAGGACTCTTCATAACTGACACCATCATGGTAGAGCCTTCAATGATGCCCCACTGTCTCGCTCAAGTAGGCAAAGTCGGCCCTGGCTTGCCAGGCGAGGGTCGTGCATAAGGCGTGATATCACATTTGAGGGGATCATACATCATATCATTTACAAACCCACGGTGGCACGTGGTTATGAGACACTGGCGTAGTCCTTTGAACGTCGGGCTGCTCAGTGCTAGACACAACTCCCAAAAACATGCATATAGGCTCACACATAAATCAATAACATCATGCATTAAGATTAATTGGCTAAAATATAACATTTATCATCATTGATCCCCTTTAAAACATGTTTATCCAAGAATCAAGGCCATTTTCATCGGCCAACATCATAAATCGATAAATCATGTAATTCACTTCTTAAATCATAAATCATTCTTTAACATATGGGCATTTCCCAATATTTCATCATACTCAATACTTTCCAGATGTGCTCATAAACATGGGTAACTAGAAAATTATGTTTTTCCATCATCAATAACTCGAATTTTAGAGTATTCATCGTAAATCATAACTTTCATGAACTTTCGTTAAATGGGTAGTTTGGATTTAAAATCTTGAAACGTGATTAAAGGAAAAAAGGAATAAAACCTTCCCATCATTCATAATTCAATAATTAAAACTCAATTAAATCATACTCGTAAAGAGAAATCACATTTTCATGCATTTGAGTAAAACCCCATAGACTTGAATAGGAGAATTCATGAATTAAATAGAAATTGTGCATGGTAGAGGAAGAATTCCACCCATTTTAAAACCCTACATACCTGAAAATGGATTGATTTGAAGTTCCTTGAAAACCCACAAAAAAATTGATGAAAATTTGGGGAAGAAGGCCTTGGATCTACCAAAAATCTCTCTAAGCTTTTTGCATGAGAATTGGCATGCATAAAGGGCTTAACCCATCTAACCTAACTCAGAAACATATCTGAAACGAAGTAGTTTAGGCCTTAGGGGCGTAGGAAGTTACGAAAACACTCTTATTAAAACACAGGAAATTTCTGGTCGCTAGTCCCCATGAGGGACCTAACGGGTCGTGGCCACAGGGGACGACTCGTGACCATGGTCCATTGAGTCCACTGCCCAATCACCCAAGGGGACCCCATGGGTGACTTCACGAGTCGTGAGGTCAGACCACAACTCGTGGTCACCTTTCGTGGCCTACACTGTCCATCCCAACTTGCCAATCCTTCAGGGTTGACCACGGGTGACCTCCTCACCCAGGACTTGCCACACCATGCTGACCACGAGTCATCTCATGACTCGTGGTCGCTCCTCACGACTCACCTCACGGGTCATTCTATGACCTGGTGCGAATTTTTAGTTTTTCTCCATTTTCACTTCCGAGTATGATGTTTGGGTTCCTGGGGTATAACACAAACCCTCTTTCAATCAGTTTTAAAACTAAATTCCCCACTTCTACAAAACTCTAGGTCTCCAATTTTTGGAATGATGAACTAGAACCATCACATTCACCCTAGGGAGTAATAATTACATGCTTATAGACTTAGGAATAAAAAACCTTCAACACCTAACCAATATTCCCTACTCTCATAATTCTAGGGTTTTCAACCTAGAATTTCTACCATTGCAGGTCCCCATAACGATTCTACGGGGTTAAAGCATCAAAGTAAAGAGAATAAACTAGAATCCTTACCTTTGAGAAAGGAAAACTTATCTGCACTTGGGGGATTCGCTCTGAGTTATCACAGTTCTTGTTTGAAATAATGGGGTAAACTTCCTGAAATCCCACTTACTAGATCCCGTCGTCCGCTGTAGTGGTCATATTTTCACTGCAATGGACCCGCTACAGCGCCCAAGACACTGTCACAACGGATCCAATGGTATATTTCCCGGTCCGTTACAGCGGGCCTCCGACCGTGGTAACGGTCTCACTACAACGGTTTTCCCTCCGCTGTAGTGGTCCCCCGTAACTAGTAGCTCTTATTTCTTGCACACAAACCATTCCCTAGCTCATAATTCCCTTAAAAATTACCCCACACCTTCCCACAAACACTTAGTCTATAGAGGAGTGTTCGGTCTTATTCCCCTCCCCCTTGTAACGATAAATGAGTCGTTACATCAGATACCAATTAAAATATTGTTTGTCCCCGAATGGCCTACAAAGCAAGGAAGAGAACATACCAGATTCTACAAATAGTTGTGGATATTTGTTCTATATGTTGGCCTCGATCTCCTAATTGGCTTCCTCTATGGGATGATTCTCCTGATAGTCCTGGCGGCAAATCTAATTCATAAGCTACCTCCCCCACACATGGAAGGATCTCAAATGGCCCAATGTATCTCGGGCTATGTTTACCCCACTTTCTAAGCCTCATCACACTGTTCATAGGGGAGACCTTGAGCAATACTTTCTCTCCCACCATGAACTCCATGTCCCTCACTTTTCTGTCCGCGTGTTTCTTCTTCCAGCTTTGAGCAGCGACCAGACATTCCTAACTCACCCAAAACTTTTTCAAGGACTCCTTAAGAAAATTAGTACCCCAAGGCATCACCACAAATGCATCATGTAATACCCTGGGAGCTTAAGGATTGGACCTGGGAGTTAAAACAGGAAATATATGAATTTGGTGTTGCAGACTTAGGACAAGTTGTTGGACGACATGAGGTGAGCTCACGAGCCGTCAGGTGACTCGTGGGGAGGCCAGTGATGAGTAGGGGAGTTTTGAAGAGAAGGGTTCCCACGGGCATGGCAACGACTCGTGGCTAGACCCCACGAGTCCTCAGGTCAGCCATGGGGTAAGGTAGAAGGAAGGAAAAGAAATTGAGGAAGTGAACCTAATGGAAGCTGACCATGAGTCGTTATGGGACCATGGGATCAGGAAGGCAGTGTACTTAATGAGCTAGGCAACAAGTTGTTTCCAAGGACCGCGATCCGTCAGGTTGTTCGTTAGGACCACCTAGCAGTAATTTCCTGCGAATTAGTAAGGGCCTTTCCGTAATTCCTAAATATCCTAAAGCCTAACCTACATCGTTTTAGCTTATGAAAGGTGGGTTTTTAGAGGGATAATCTATTCTAAGTCCTCATTCATGCATGCAAGAATATAGAGAAGTGTTCAAGGGTGATTGAAGGCTTCCCTTTTCAAATCCTTCCAATTCCTTCTTGGGCATTCTAGGAAGATAAAGAATCAGTTGTTTCCAGGTATGTAAGGCTATCAATGGGTATTTCCTTTCACACCCATGCCCATTCTCTACAATTTCATGAAAATTCTATCAAAATTTATTTAGGTTATGAAGTAGATTTATATAAAAATCTAATGATTGTTGATGAGCTTTTTGATTTTCAAACCTTATTGTATTCTATGGGGTTTTGATCAGATTTTTGTAAATTAATTTATTTAATATGTTATTGATTGTTGAATTCTTTTGAAATTTAGCCTAATTATGCATAACCTATGATGAATCGATTTACGATCTACTTTTTCATTAATGATATTTACAAGCCTAGCATGAATTATGATTTAAATTATGGATTTAATAAATTACCCATCGTGATTTTATGAATTTCAAGCTATATGCATGATATACAAATATATATGAACTTTATGATTCATGAATTATATTTTGGCCGACTCACGGGCCTTGTTTCATGGCTAGTTCATGTATGTACAAGTATGTTTATGATTATCACGATTTAACTAGCCCATGAATTCATGCATGTTATACTATGAGCACTACATATGTTTTGGGAGTAGTATCGAATGCCGAGTAGGTTCAGGGCTCAGGTTAAGCCCTGGATCTCACAAACTACGTGCGACTGTAGGTATGTTGGGACCTCCTTTGGGACTGTCCTCAGCCCAATTAGCCCTTTTCGTGGTGATATCACGCCCTTCATGGTTTTAACCTTGGCACGATACGAACAGCCTCCCGACTAGGTTTACAAGTCGGACTTCATGTGTGCTCATATGGGGTATGTCGGTTAAGAGTATCTCCCACTGTTCCTCATGATTTATAAATGTTTATGATTATGTATTTTGGCTCAAGTCGTGTTAAATAAAGCTTTTCTCCTATGATTATGATTACGTTTGTATTATGAATGTTTTGAAAACCTTGAGCCTCATGTTATGGTTCGATGTTTATGATATGAGCATCATGTCCTACTTTTATGATCATTATGAGTTTTTATATATTTTAAAATGTTCGTTTTACTTACCTTGCATACTCGGTACATTCCACGTATTGACTGCATACTATCTATGTTGTATCATTTCATGATACAGGACCCGGCTACCGCTTATGTGAATGAATTAGATGTATGCTCATTCCATGGGTTGACTTGGGTCTCTCGGGGCTCCTTGTCCCGTGTTCACGATCTGGGTGTATGTTCAGATCATGACAAACTTGGTATCAGAGCCATAGGTTTAAAGTGTCCTAGGGTTTCTAAAAGCCACGTCAAGTAGAGTCTTCTTCATGGGTGTGAAGCGCACCACACTTATGACGAAGAGGCTACGAGAAGTTAAGGAAATGTTACCTTCTTTCATGATCTATGTCATGCGATGAAAGTCCTTTACCCTTCTAATTCGCGTTATTCGCATTTTTAGAGTCATGCCTCCACACCGAGTGAACACCAGAAGAAATGGTAACAACAATGATCATGAAGGTGCCAATGGTGAGGAGCATCAGCCAGCCCCACCCATTAACGAGGAGCACGCACCAAAGCCAGTTGCCCATGTTGAGTTTAGGGCAGCGATTCAGATGTTGCCACAGGCCATGGCTGCCCAGGTTCATAATCAGACAGTGACGCATTACCCTCAGAATAGGAATACGATGGAGTCTAGGTGAGGGATTTCTTGAGAATGAGCCCTGCTGACTTCACGGGGTCGAGGGTGGACGAGGATCCACACGATTGAGGAGATTCTAAAGATCACCCAGGTTATGGGGGTAAACAATGGAGAATGTGTTGACTTGACCTCATATCAGCTAAAGGGGGCGACTCACATATGGTTCAAGCAGTGGAGAGATGCGAGGGCAGTGGGTGCAGGCCCGATAGTTTAGGAAGAGTTTCACACAGCATTTTTGGATCGGTTCTTCCCTCAGGAGATGAGGGAGCTCAAGGCGGCCGAGTTTGTTATTTTGAAATAGGGTAATATGTTTGTTCAGGAGTACGCATTGGAGTTCACTCGATTATTCAAGTATGCTCCAGAGTTGGTGGCGTACCAAAGGGCTCGGGTGAGTCACTTTGTGCATGGGGTGGCAGATTATTTGGATAAGGATTTTAGGATCTCCATGCTACATCGGGATATCGACTTTCCTCGTGTTGTGTTGCATGCACAGCAGATGGAGTCGGTCTACCGGAGTAGAGGGAGGCCAAGAGGGCTAGGACCGACAACTATAGGGCTTCTAAGGTTAGGTCAAGGGGTGGACAGTATCAGCAGTCCTAGCACAGGTATATCGCTCCAGCTCCATCATCGGCTAGCACGCCATATATATTCAGAGGAGATTGGAGGAGTAGAGTTGTAGAGTTGAGAGGCTAAGGTAGCATGCAGGTGGAGCGCACTTTTTCAGTTTGTGCGGGGTGTGGTAAGAATCACTCGGGGAGGTGCTTAGTTAGCTTGGATGCTTGCTTCGAGTGTGGCAAACCCGGACACAAACTTAAGGATTTCCCCTCAGCTAGATTAGGGGTCGGTGGAGCCCGTGTGACAGCAGCTAGTTCTACCGCTCCAGTAGCACGTCCCCCTCAGTAGGGTGCCTCTACTAGTTCAGTAGGCGGTCAGCGCCAAAATAGGTTTTATGCTCTAGTTCCCTTCCAGGAGAAGGAGGCTTCACCAGATATGGTCACTGGTATGTTTGAAGTCTTCCATATTGATGCTTATGTCTTGTTAGATCCAGGAGCTACTTTATCTTTTCTGACCCCTTATATTTCTAGTAGTTTTGGGGTTAGCCTGTAATCCTGTCAGAACCATTCTCAATCTCCACTCCAGTCGGTGATTTAGTTATAGCTAGGCGGGTGTATGGAGGTTTCCCCATTATAGTATTGCATAAGGTCACCTCTGAAGACTTAGTAGAGTTAACCATGACTGAATTTGATATCATTTTGAGAATTGATTGGTTGTTTTCATGTTATGCTTTGATTAATTATAGTACCCGTGTGGTGGAATTTCGATTTCCGGGTGAGTCAGTTTTGGAGTGGAAGGGTAATTCATCCGTACCAGTCGGTCGGTTTATTTCATATCATAAGGCCAGGAAAATGATTTATAAAGGATGCATGTATCACCTAGTTAGGGTTAAGGATGTTGAGTCCGAGACCCCGACTATCCAGTCAGTTCTGGTGGTGTAAGTATTCGTAGGTCTTTCTCGATGATTTGTCAGGTGTTCCTCCTGGGAGGGAAATTGATTTTGGTATTGACGTCTTACCAGGTGCGTAGCCTATATCTATTCCTCCCTACATAATGGCTCCAACCTAGCTAAAAGAGTTAAAAGAGCAGTTGAAGCACTTGTTAGATAAGGGTTTCATTAGACCGAGAAAGTCTCCATGGGGTGCCCCAGTTTTATTTGTCCTAAAGAAGGATGGATCACTTCGGATGTGCATTGAATAGCGGCTATTGAACAAGGTCACTGTCAAGAAATGGTACTCCCTACCTAGGATTGATGATTTTTTTGACCAGCTCCAGGGTGCCAAATATTTCTTGAAGATAGACCTCATGTCCGGGTATCATCAACTCAGGGTTCGGGAGTGCGATATCCCAAAGACAGCCTTCAAAACACGGTATGGCCATTATGAGTTTGTGGTTATGTCTTTTGGACTAACAAATACTCCTGCATCTTTTATGGACCTGATGAATAGGCTGTTCAAGCAATATCTATACATGTTCGTGATCATGTTCATCGATGATATCCTTATATACTCTCAGAGCGAGGAGGAGCATGCCACTCATTTGAGAGTAGTGTTGTAGATTCTCAAGGATCACCAATTGTATGCAAATTTCACCAAGTGTGAATTTTGGCTGGACTCGGTGGCATTTCTGGGCCATGAGGTATCGAGTGAGAGAACAAAGGTAGATTCTTAGAAAATCAAAGCGGTGAAGAATTGGCCCAGGCCGGTGAATCCTTCAGAAATTCATAGTTTCTTGGGCCTAGCAGGGTATTATTGGAGATTTGTTGAGCGGTTTTCATCAATTGCAGCACCATTGGCCAGGTTGGCTTAGAAAAGGTGAAGTTTCAATGGTCGGAGGCTTGTGAGAAAAGCTTCCAGGAATTGAAGACCCGACTCACTACCGCACCCGTGTTAACCCTACCCGAGGGTACGGATGGTTTTGTTATGTATTGTGATGCTTCAATAATCTGGCTTGAGTGTGTATTGATGCAGCGAGGAAAGGTAATCGCGTGTGCCTCTATGCAATTTAAGATCCATGAGAAGAATTACCCGACCCATGTTCTAGAATTGGCAGCGGTGGTGTTCGCATTGAAGATATGGAGACATTAATTATATGGGGTCCATGTGGATGTGTTTATGGACCACAAGAGCTTACAATATGTGTTCACGCAGAAGGATCTTAATCTATGCAAAGGAGGTGGTTAGAACTACTCAAAGACTACGATATGAGTGTCCTCTACCACTCGGGTAAGGCTAATGTAGTAGCGGACGCACTTAGTAGGCTCTCTATGGAGAGTGTGTCCCACGTGGAGTAGAGAAGGAAGGAGTTGGTGAAAGATGTCCATCAAGTTGCAAGATTGGGAGTTAGATTGGTCGACTCGACTGATGGTGGCGTTGTTGTGCAAAACGGATCAGAATCATCATTGGTGACTGAGGTGAAAGCTAGACAAGATTAGGATCCGATTTTGGTAAAGCTGAAAGGAGTCATTCGGAGTCAGGAGGTGGAGGTTTTCTCCCAAAGGGGAGATGGTGTGCTTTGGTACTAGGGTCGTTTGTGTGCTCCAGATATTGACGATTTGAGGGGCTGGATATTACATAAGGCACATGGTGCTAGATATTCTATCCATCTTAGATCTACAAAGACATATCGTGATTTACGAGAAATCCATTGGTGGGATGGAATGAAAAAGGATATTGTAGAGTTTGTAGCCAGATGTCAAAATAGCCAACAAATAAAGGTTGAACATCAAAGATCGGGAGAAGTACTTCAGGATATTAGCATTCCTACTTGGAAGTTGGAAGAGATCAACATGGACTTCATAACTGGTTTGCCCCGTACTCACCAATAATATGATTTCGTTTGGGTGGTGGTAAACAGGTTGACCAAGGCGGCACATTTCCTACTAGTGAAAACCACAGAATCAGCGGATGATTATGCCAAATCTATATTCGGGAGTCATTCAACTACATGGAGTGCCCTTGTTTATTATTTCTGACTGAGGTACTCAATTTATCTCCCAGTTCTGGCGGTCTTTTCAAAAGGGGCTTGGGACTCAAGTTAAGCTCAGTATAGCCTTTCATCCGCAAATAGATGGTCAGGCAGAATGAACAGTCCAAACTCTCATGGACATGTTGAGAGCATATGTGGTGGACCTCAAAGGTAGCTGGGATGATCATTTTCCCTTGATCGAGTTTTCTTATAATAACAACTATCACTCTAGCATCCAGATGGCATCGTTTGAGGCTCTTTATAGGCGGAGGTGTAGATCGCCCATCGGATGGTTTGAGGTTGGTGAGGCAGCTATGATAGGGCCTGATTCGGTTCATGAAGCTATGGTAAAGGTTCAGTTGATAAGGGACAGGCTAAAAACCGCTCAGAGTCATCAAAATTCATATGTTGATGTGAGGAGAAGAGATTTGGAGTTCGAGCTAGATGATTGGGTATTTTTAAAGGTGTCTCCCATGAAGGGAGTCATTCGATTCGGGAAGAAAGGAAAACTCAGTCCCCGCTATGTTGGTCCCTACCGGATTATGAGAAGAGTTGCTAAGGTAGAGTATGAGTTGGACTTGTCCTTAGAGTTATCTTCCCTGCATCATGTGTTTCATGTGTCATTTTTGAAGAAATGTTTGGGAGATCCATCTCTAGTAGTCCCAGTGGACAACATCGGTGTAAAAGACAGCCTCAACTATGAAGAAGTTCCTGTGAAAATATTGGACCGTCAAGTTCGAAGGCTAAGGAACAAAGAAGTAGCTTCAGTTAAAGTCTTATGGATAAATCAGCATGTCGAGGGAGCTACGTGGGAAGCCGAAGTGGATATGATGGCTAAATACCCTCACCTGTTCCCTACCAGCTCAGGTTCAGTTTAAGGTATTAGTTTTTTCCCTAATCCTCTAATCAGTTTCCGTGTTCAGTTCATGTGCGCAAGTTTGATCTATGTTATGATAGATGTATGTAATGTCTGAATTCTGTTCATCTATGTAGTTCTTTTCGGAGGTAGTCATTTCATTAAGTTTCGGTTTGAATGATCAACATTTGAATATGATAATTGTATGTTTCTATCTTATGCTTGTTTCCAACATTCGAGGGCGAATGTTCCCAAGGGGGAGATATTATAATACCCCGGGAGCTTAAGAATCGAACCCGGGAGTTAAAACAAGAAAAATGTGAATTTGGTGTTGCAGACTCAGGATGAGTCGTCAGGTGACTCGTAGGGAGGCCAGTGATGAGCATGGGAGTTTTGAAGAGAAGGGTCCCCACGGGCATGGCAACAACTCGTGGTCAGACCCCATGAGTCGTCAGGTCAGCCGTGGGGTAAGGTAGAAGGATGAAAAATAAATTGAGGCAGTGAACCTAACGGAAGCTGACCACGACTTGTTGGGTAAAACAACGAGTCGTTATGAGCTCAGGGGATCAGGCAGGCAGTGTACTTAACGAGCTAGGAAATGAGTCATTGCCAAGGAACACGATCCGTCAGGTCGTCCATTAGGACCACCTGGCAGTAATTTCCTGTGAATTATTAGGGGCCTTTTCGTAATTTCTAAATATCCTAAAGCCTAAACTACTTCGTTTTAGCTTATGAAAAGGTGGGGTTTTTAGAGGGATAATCTATTTTAAAGCCTCATTCATGCATGCAAGAATATAAAGAAGTGTTCAAGGGTGATTCAAGGCTTCCCTCTTCAAATCGTTCTAATTCCTTGTTATACCCCGAGAATTCAAGAATCGGACCCTGAAGTGAATCAGGAGAAAAACTAGAAAATGTTGCAGAACAGGTCACTTGACGACTCGTGAGGAGGCATAACGAGTCGTCAGGTGGCTCGTGGGGAAGGCTGAGATGTTGGAGGACTCAAGGTCCTCACGGGGGATGTAACGACTCGTGATCAGTCACTATGAGTCGTCAAGTCAGTCGTTGGTTGGTCCTGGGGAAAGTTAGCAAGGCTTATCCAGTGAACTTGATAGGTGGCAACCAACGACTCGTCGTCAGTCCTAACGACCCGTTAGGTTAGCCGTTACCAAGCTAGTGGAAACTTCTTGAATGATGAGGCAGTGTACTTGACGGGTGATCCAATGGATCATGAGCCCTAGTAACAAGTCGTCAGGTCGTCCGTTAGGACCCCCCCCCCCC
>JACEIK010001508.1:104452-136145 GCA_018107945.1 Datura stramonium | reverse complement strand
GGCCATTTCCTTGCTCGCTTCCGAGTCCATTTCCGATTCCTCCCAACATGCATCTTAGCTTCATAAAAGTACATTTTTCCTGCAAAACAACGCTAATCATCTTGGTTAGTATAAATTCACACTTTCCTACAATTTACATGAGAATGTACAAACATTGTTAGATAAACAAGTCAAAACGACGCATTTGAGTATCACTTGGGCATATAAATATGCCCAAGATCAAGCCATCCCTGGCCCGATTGGCTCTTTGAGCTTGATATCGATATCATGGTAGCATCCCTAGACCTGGCAAGGTTTTGGACGGCTCTACCCATTTGAGTGTAATAGTCAGGACCACGTAAGCTCTATTGTGGTAAGTCGGTTAAGTGACGAGTCTCCCATTGCCTATATCATTTGAATTTTCATATCCATTACTCCTGATGATTTTCTTATGCATGCATGTTGGGAAAGCAAGGTTTGACTCATTGTTCAACTTTTGATATAAATGTTGTGATCTAGCTTTGAGTCATTCGAGTTAGCCATGATGTTCTAAGGCCAGGCATGAGCACGTTATGATAAAGTTCGATTTCAGAATTTATGCATGTGTTCCTCTACTTACTCTCAAAGTTTATTATATATATGTATGACTGGATTTAGCTGCTTTTATAATTTAAGTCGTTTTACTTACCTTGCATACTCGGTACATTCCATGTACTGACCGCATAATTTCTATGCTACATCGTTTTATGATGCAGGATCGGGTTCTCAGGTTCATCCCCATTCGTAGCCGCCTATCAGAGTTAGCATTTTCTTGCTTGGTGAGTCCTCATCCTCTGAGGACTAGACTTTCAGTTATTTTGAGCGTACTTTCAGTTTCAGTATTTCAGAGCTAGTTGGGGGTGTTGTCCCATCAGCTCGTCCAGATTAGAGGCTATTCAGACTTAGATATGTAATCAGCTCAGTTGTTTATTCTATTGTTATGCTAAGTTAGGCTTCCGTTGAGTTATATTTATGTTTCCTTTATGTTTATTGAATGAGTTAGTGAATTCTTATGCCATGGGTTGATTTGGGGTCTCTCGGGGTCCCTTATCCCGTGTCTACGATCCGGGTCTCCTCAAGGGTCCTGACATTCCTTCTTGGGCATTCAAGGGAGATTAAGAATCAGTTGTTTCCAGGTATATAAGGCTATCAATGGGTGTTTCCTTTCACACCCATGCCAATTCTCTACGATTTCATGAAAATTCTATCAAAAGTTATTTGGGTTTTGAAGTAGATTTGTAAAAAAATCTAATGATTGTTGATAGGCTTTGTGATTTTCGAACCTTACCATATTCTATGGGGTTTTGATCAGATTTTTGTAAATTAATTTATTTAATATGTTATCGATTATTGAATTCTTTTGAAATTTAGCCTAATTATGCATAACCCATGATCAATCGATTTACGATCTACTTTTCCATTAATGATATTTACAAGCCCAACATGAATTATGATTTAAATTATGGATTTAATCAATTACCCGTCATGATTATGAATTTCAAGCTATATGCATCATCTACAAGTATATATGAACTTTATGATTCATGAATTATGTTTTGGCCGACTCATGGGCCTTGTTTCATGGCTAGTTCACGTATGTACAAGTATGTTTATGATTATCATGATTTAACTAGCCCATGAATTCATGCATGTTATACTATGAGCACTANTGATTATCATGATTTAACTAGCCCATGAATTCATGCATGTTATACTATGAGCACTATATATATTTTGGGAGTAGTATCGAACATCGAGTAGGTTCGGGGCTCAGGTTAATTCCCGGATTTCACAAACTACGTGCCACCGTAGGTATATTGGGACCTCATTTGTGACTGTCCCCGACCCAATTGGCCCTTTTCGTGGTGATATCACGCCCTTCATGGTTCTACCCTTTGAAAGGTACGAACGGCGTCTCGACTAGGTTTACATGTCCGACTTCATGTGTGCTCATATGGGGTATGTCGGTTAAGAGAATCTCCCACTGTTCCTCATGATTTATGAATGTTTATGATTATGTATTTCAGCTCAAGTTATGTTAAATAAAGATTTTCTCCTATGATTATGATTACATTTGTATTACAAATGTTTTGAAAACCTTGAGCCTCATGTTATGGTACGATGTTTACAATATGAGCATGATGTCTTACTCTTATGATCATTATGAGTTTTTATATATTTTAAAATGTTGTTTTACTTACCTTGCATACTCGGTACATTCCACGTACTGACCTCATACTTTCTATGGTGTATCGTTTCATGATATAGGACCCGGCTCTCAGGCTCACCTTCCTCAATAGTTCTTCAGAGATCGCTATCAGCTTATTTGGTGAGTCCTCATGTTCCGAGGACCATATGTTCAGACTCTGTTGTTCTCTTTCAGTTTCAGTACTGTAGGGTTAGTTGGAGGTATTGTCCCATCAACACGTCTTTCATGACTAGAGACTTTTCAGACGATAGTTGTATTCAGTTGTCATGTATGGATTATATATTGTCTTTTCTCCGTTATTATGTCATGATTTCGTTTCCTCGTGTTAAGTCTCCCGCTTATGTGAATGAATTAGATGTATGCTCATGTCATGGGTTGACTTGGGGTCTCTCGGGGCTCCTTGTCCCATGTTTACGATCCGGGTGTACATTCGGGTCGTGACACATCAAACTACCCGATTGGAGACCTGCATTTCCTCCCATACAAAGCTTCGAATAGCGCTATGTCAATGCTCGAATAATAGATATTATTGTTAGTAAACTCGGCCAAAGGTAAAAATCTATCCCAATGGCCACCAAAATCAATCACGCAAGCCCATATCATGTCTTCTAACACTTGAATGGTCCTTTCTGAATGCCCGTCTATCTAAGGATAGAATGCTATGCTTAGGTCCAACCTGGTACCTAGTTCTTCCTACAAGGTACTCCATAAATGGGAGGTAAACTATATACCCTTGTCCGAAATGATTGAAATCGGCACCCCATGCAACTGAATCACTTCCTTCACATACATCTTGGCCAGTTTCTCAACATTGTAAGTCAGTTGAACAGGTAAGAAGTGGGTAGACTTAGTCAGTCTATCAATAATGACCCAAGTGGAATAAAACTTCCTCAACATCTTTAGAAGACCAACCACAAAGTCCATCGCTATTCACTCCCACTTCCACTATGGGATGGGCATCCTCTGAAGTACTCCCCTAGGCTTCTGATGCTCATACTTCACCTGTTGACATTTTAAACACTAGGCAACATGATCGACAATGTCCCTCTTCATTCTTTCCCACCAATAATGCCGCTTCAGGTTATGACACATTTTAGTAACCCCGGGATGGATAGAGTACCTTGAGTTGTGAGTTCCTGACAGGATGATTTTGATCAGTTCATCAACCTGGGGAACACATCACGTCCCCTTATTCTCAAGACCCCTTCATCATCTAATGTCTCTTTCTTAGCTTCCCCTCTTAAGACCTTATCCAGAATCTTACTAAGTTTTGCATCTTCAACTTCTTGGCTTTTACCTCTTCTAGTAATGACAGGTTAGACTCCACACTGGCTAGTATCCCACCTGTTTCTAGCAATGAAAGTATCATTAGATTATTTGTCAGTGTCTAGACTTGTCTGGCAATCGGCCGCCGAATAGCTTCAAAACAAGCTAGACTGCCCATACTCACTTCTTTATGATAATGTCCAAATTCACTCCTCTTGACAAGAGAGTGTAAACGGTCATTGACAAAATAAATATACCCGACGAGTGTCAGGGTCAAATCCCACAGGGAATATTAGTCGATCACACAAGAGTTGTCTATCAAATTAAAGTAACTTGCATCAATGTTTCAAAATCAATAAAGTAAAAATTGGGGGAATTGCAATTTGTTAATTAAAAGAAGAATTCTATCACGAAAACAAGGATAAAGCATAGACAACACCAAAGGAGAGACTACTAGAGGTGCGAAATTATCGAGGCATCATTGGATTGGGATTATTAGCATCTCCTAGCCTTACTCAATAGTATAATTAGTTCTGGACAAGATGGTGTCCTACATTTCTCAACCAATTGGATGACTTATACCTCGGGTTTTCTCAAACCCCAAAGCCTTTTTCACAACCACATCAACTTGGGTAAGAATCAACTATTTCTAGCTTCGATTCTTAATGGGTGTTTGACAATGGGTTTTGGCTATTTCTAGCCCAACCCCACATGATCAACACCCAATTACTCACTAATGTTTCATCACCCATACTCTAAATTTCTTTTTCAAGCAAAATTAGAATAAGTAAAAACAACCCACATTTACAACTATGAGTATTTAGATTGAAACTTATATGAAACATTAGAAATATACTACTTGAGTAAATTTAAGATCAATTGAACAATACCCAATCCAAATCAATCCCAATCATCCACACATCCCTAGAAAGGAATTTAACTACTCATGTAAGCAGAAAAAGACATTACATTCAATAACAATTCAACATCAATTCAACAAAATGAGTAAGAAAAATTCAAGCTCGAAGGTCTGATCTCAATTGGAGTTTTCTACCTTTTTAAGGAAGAAGAAGATGAGTGCTTCTCTCTACTTCTCTCTTCTCTTTCTCTCTCTAATTCAATACAATGCCAATAGAAAAATGAAAACTGATATGGACTAATGGAAGGTTCAGTTCCTTTTTAAGATGTACAAATATAGGGTACATTCTTTCTCCTCTTTTTCCACGCTAGGCATTTTTACCTCTATGCAGAAGGGCATCAATTGCGATTCACTGGTGGTTCGCCGGTGCTCAGTCGTGGTCCGCCGGTCGGTTTTCGTTGATGATAAATGAGTTCTAGAACCCTTTGGTGTTAGCACCGGCGGTTCGCCACTGATGATCCGCGGCCTGCTAGTATTGTTCTTCATCAGCACAGTGTGGAAGTGCGATCAATCAGCGTTTCACCGATGTCCTCCGGTGGAGCTTCAGTACTCATCTCTTTTTATCCTTTCTTTTTGCTCAATTTCATGCTTTTCCTATTCAAGTTAAGTACCTACAAAGATAAAGGAAAAAGGGCATAAAATCCACCTAAATGACCTGAAAACTAAGCAAAAACTCATGTTTAAGAACCTAGTGAGTTGGTAAATTACCAACTCATCAAACCCCCAAACTTGAACCATTACTTGTCCTTAAGTAATGCAATTCTTGACATTCGAGCAAATGAAACAGCATGTCATCTATGAATCTATACACTAAGGACCAATGAACCTAACTCAACCCAAAAAAATGCTCACCAACTCAAGAAAAAAGAGAAAAGACTCCCCAAAATATGAAAAAGTTTCAAGAGGTAACCACAATGAATAGACATAATTCACAAATGTTTTCCTTCTTCAAAACCAGGGCATGGTGTATCACAACAAGAACATGTGGCATCTCAATTCATAATAAATTCACATTCAAAGCTTGCATTAAATCTCACAACACTAATGACCCAATCACTTCTTCGCACCAATGCAAGTATGTTCTCCAAGTGAGTGATGCCACTCACAAGAAGAGAGAATCACATTTTTTTCATCAAACAATGCACATACAAGGGATTATAGAATAGGACAATAACGCTCTCTCTCACAAAGGAATTCTCCATGCACACAGCTAGACCTATAGGCTTGCCCTTCATGAAACTCGCCACTGATGTAGAGTTGCTATACTTAGAATCAATTAGGACTTGGGGGTCGTAATGAAGGCTAGGGGTAAGGGTAGGATGGGTACCCTTTTCATTTGTTCATCAAAAAATAAATAATTAGGGAGGATGGGTACCAAAAGATAGGATTACAAGGGGACATTGGCTTGTAATGTGGTTTCCAATAACAAGGGTCAAAGGCTCAACATTGGCTAGCAAGAGAAAATGTTTAAAGATGTCATTTTGGGTGATGTGGCTAGCAATAGAAAGCCTAAAATCATGTTCTAAGTGCAACTATCTCTACGATTTCTCCTTAAATCACACTTAGGGAAAGTTCTAGACAAACGTATATGCATGGGAATCATTCAATCAGCCTCACCACACAAGGCATCACACTCCAAGGAGTTCACACAATACATCGCCACAGCTAGATTATGATTTTATGATAATTGAGCATGTGAATCAACAATCCAAACAAGGAATGTGCAATACATGACAATAGAGTGCTACGTTTTTTTCATTTGAAATGCCCCATTACTTCAAAACTCTTTTTTTCATACTGCACAAAAAGAATTCGATGGTACCCTTCAAAAATAATTTCAACAAGACTCAATAACATTGGTATTTTTCCTTAAGAAAGTTGCCTTACAATCTATCATTGGAAAATGTAATCCGAATCGACAATTGAAAAGGAAATCGCTCCTTGGGAAAGAACCATCGTATAAAGAAAATCCTTGGAGTTTATTCATTACCTATTATTTACAAAGGTGAAAATCAGACTTGCACTAACAATTAAAGATAATTTTTTTGTTTCATCCATTCCAAACCCGACAAAGGCTCAACAACCATTCACAAACATCAAAAATAATAGCCCGGTATGGGAAACATCAATCATCAATAAAATAAGCCCGACAAGGGCATCTCGAGCCCGACAAAGGCTCATTGATCATCACAACTTAAAAACAAAAGCCCGACAAGGACAACATCAATCATTAATAAAAATGACGACAATAAAAGAAACACTCATCCCACCCCTAACTCAAACAATACATTGCACCCAATGTATGAATACAAAACAAAGAGGGTAAGAACTCCCTGAAATGGTCACTCATCATAATCCTCAACATCTTCAGCTTCAGCCTCCCCATCATGACCTTCATCTCCCAGGTCCTCCTCGTGATCCCCCAGGCCTTCGAAGAAGTCATCAATGGGGCCTCAGACTGTAGAAGGGGCAGCCATAACTGTGTCAAGTGCTCTCATGTCGGGCACTGCCATTGATGTCCAACCTTTCCATTCTCTTACTTCGGCCCAAAGAAAGGTGGCATCCCCCTCCACGACATCCACATTCGAGCATAGCTTGGTCAAGTTGTCATACATTGAATTTATCTCCTTTTTCACCATCTTGGCGATCAGGGCAGGGAGACTTTTAGCTAATTTCTGAAGCTGGCTCTCATAGGAGTATGTCATCTCTGCAAGTTTGTGAAGGATACTTTGTTGGGACAATGTGGGAGGAGGTGAGGTGCCCCTAGTAGGTGTTTCTCCTGAAGGTTGTCCCAATACCTCCGGATGTGGCATGTTGAGATCGGGGGCCATTGGGGCCTACTCTAATCCATGAGAGAGGGATTCCTTGGGGACATTGAAGGCTTGCAACCACTACTGCTTACTCTTGCGAGCATCTACATCCCTTTTTCTATCCATTGTGATCACACCAGTAGCACAGTTAGGGGCTTCATCTGGGAAAAGTGGCACTTCGGCTTGAAGGCATAGCTGGGATATAAGCACGGCATAGGGCATTGAAGTGCCAACTTGCCTTGCTTTCCTCTTCATCTGAATGGCCTCTATTTCCCCAAAATTTATGGGGACCCCAATCATGATGCATATGATGAGGAAGGCTGCTTCCAAACTTACCCTGTTCTCATTCTTCGAAGGCATAATCCGGCCACAAATGAAATCTAGCCACAACTTGTCTTCAAACTTTAGATCATGCTGGGAGATCTCGCCACCCATAGAGGCCTAAAAAGGTGTGTCGGCAGCTATGACGAGAGCTATCCACTAGAAGTAGTTCTCTTTATCATCAATTCTAGCAACATATTTAGAGGCAGTGTCAATCTCATCCTCCCAGAACAAGGAATTGATGGCTGCAGGTGTGATGTCCACTTCTATAACCTGCACCATGACTGAGGGAAGGCAGGGGAATTCATCAACCCTGCCTATGTGCTACATGCTCTCTTGCCTAGCCTAATATGTGGCGTAAAACCTGGGCACTAGGCTGTAGTAGAACTCGGGTAGAGGATTGGCAAAGACATGCCATTGGCGGTCTGTGAACTATGCTGTGATATTGGGAAAATCACCCTGCAGCTCCACCAAATCAAAGCGCTTCTCTTCCGTGATAGAATGCCCCTTGCAAATAGCATAGTGCCTTCCATGTTAGGCATTCAAAATATAATGGTCACTCTAGTATTAGGGTTTGGGGCCGCACTTGTTTTCCCTTTTCCTTTGCCTTTTGATGAGGTCAGGGCCTTGCCCTTGCTTGGTTTCCTAGATGAAGTCATACTCTGCAAGACCATGTTAGTGTCATAAAACAATATTTCTTTTTCTATTTATTTATGAAAAAAATAAAAATGGAATCTATTCTAAGCTAAGGCAAGGAATTATAACAATTGGGTGGAAAACAATTTGAAGATTTCAGAGGTTGAGCACTGGAAGTACCGACGGGACATCAGCGAAATGCAGGTAGAGACCCGCGAACCGTCGGTTAGCCGCGTGTTGATGAGTTGGTAATTTACCAACTCACTACGCTATTGAATATGAGTTTTTTCTTAGTTTTTATGTCCTTTAGGTGGAGTTTTTGCCCTTTCCCCTTGATCTTTTCAGGTACTTAACTTGAATAGGAAAAGCATGAAATTGAGCAAAAAACATGGAAAATAGAGTTAAGGATCGGCACTCCACCGGAGGACACTGGCGAAATGCCAGTTGATCGCGGTTGTCAACTGTGCTGAGGAAGGATGGAGACTGGAAAATTGTAGATTAGCCGTCGGTGCCAACGTCGAAGTGATGAATAACTTACTAGCCATCAGCTGTGATCGACCGACAGTCCGTGGATCAGCATCGGCGAACCACCGGTGCCAACACCGAAGCACTCACGATCTTATTATCCTTCAGTTATGATTGACCAGTATCCCGCGGACAAGCACCGGCGAACTATCGACGAATCACAAGTGACACCCGCCAGAAAGGGGTAAAAACGTCAAGAACAAAAAAAGAGGAGCAGATGTGTACCCTATTTTTTTACATCTCAAAAAAGAACTGAGCATTCCATTATTCCATATCAGATTTTCATTATTCTATTAGCATTGCATTGAAGTAGAGAGAGGTAGAGAGAGAAACAATCTTCTTCTTCTTCTACAAGGTAGAAACTCTATTGGAGCTCAAACTCTTGCTGAAATTTTCTTAGTCAAGTTGTGAAGGGATATTGAATTTTTATTGAATGCAATCTCTTTCTACTTCCATGAGTAGCAAAATTTCCTACTAGGGGTTTGTGAATTATTGGGGTTGATTTTAACTGGGTATTATTTATTTGATCTTAGATTTACTCTATTAGTATAATTTTAGTATTTCCTTTGAGTTTTAATCTTAATACTCATAGTTGCAAATGTGGGTTGACTTTACTTACTTCAATTTTTCTTGAAAAATGAAGTATGGGTGAGGAAATACTAATGGGTAATTGGGCGTTGATCATGTGGGGTTGGGCTAGACATAGACAAAACTCATTATTACATAGCCATTGAGAATCTAATCTAGAAATAGTTAATTCTCACCTAAGTTAATGTGGTTGTTGTGAAAAGAACTTTGGAGTTTTCAAAAACCTGAGGTTAATGCATCTAATTGGTTGAGAAAGTATGATGCTACCTTGACTACGGCTAATTAGACTATTGAGTAATTGTAGGAGCTTTTAGAAACCCCAATTCAATGACGCCCCTATCAATATCACACCCCTAGTTGTTTCTCCTTTGGTGATTTTTTTACACCCCGTAAGTTCCTAAAGTTTAGTCGGCGTGGTCATACGTTAATCAAGAATTTTAAGGTACGACGCATACGAGGAATGGACCGAAAAAAGGTCGATTGAGCGCGGAATAGAGGTGGAAAGGGGGAAGGCCGGACAAGTTTCCAAAAGGGTAATGTGTCACGGACCCTCTCCCTCCGCCATAGGCTCCGTGACATGGCCCAGAATCGCCGCGATCGGGTCTGTGACACAGACCCCCTGTCCTCCGCCCAAGTTTTATATAAGTTAAATTGGATCACTTGGTCTCATTTCAAACATGAGACCTTCGTCCAAAATAGGAGAGCCCTGTCAATTTTAAGTAAATTTCCTTCAGTTACGCTGCCAAACGCCGTCCAAACTCAAATTAACTTTAGGTATCGAGTTATAACCTTGCAGGGAACATTACTACGTATTTAGTTTCTTGAAATAGGCCCGGCGAATTGGAACTCCGCCAAGTGGAAGTGATCATAATTGCTCCAAATTAATTCCTACATAGTCACAGGTTTAAAGTAAGCATTACTCCCTTTTGAATTCCTAGGAAATTATACGTTTTCGGCTGTATTCTGTGAAGTTGAAGTATTACTACTATTAGTATCAAAAGTTGCCATTTTGTCCGAATTTGGTATTTAAATTAGTCCCTTTCTCTAAGTATTATGGCTACAATTGGAAGGATCTATTGAACACAACTGAAACTCGTTAGATAATCAGAATCAGCATTCGAGGTATGTAAGGCTTATTCCTTCAGCAAGTTATTCTCATCGTATGGTGATATGACCCAGGTTTTAACATGGATAATGATTTCACATGTTGTAATTGGTTTTTGCTAGCATATAAGGAAAAGATATGTTGTGATTAGCTGCTATTAGTAGACAACGGTTACTTATGTGGGGGTTAGCTGCTAGAAAATGTATAAGGATTATATTGTAGTATCCCTTAAGTGTGACATACGCCAGAAGCGTCATAGAGACTCCTTTGTTCTCCAATTCATTGTGTTAGTAGAATCGGATGTTATATTGTCAGGCCTAGACCTTAGAAGCTCGTAGATAGCATTTAGGCCTGAGGTAGTAAGTTGAACAGCATAGGCGCAGTTCGGCTATATATCCACTAGTTTGGCCCTGTATTGCTACTGAAGCACACCCAGAGGACATTGGCGTACCCTTATGCCCCAGTGCCAGAAATTTAGATAGGAAGGCCATATTTCAGAGTCAGCAGCCTAGGGGTGTGTAGTGAATTGAGTGACAGCCTACCATCTAGTTAGCTATTACCAGTGATTGTCAGTCCTAGTAGAATTAGTAGTTGTCATACAGGTCGCCCAGGAAGTCAGCCCAGTTGTCCAGGTCAAATAGACCCATGGGTACCATAAGGAAGGGGACCTTATTAGTAGCTAAAGGCAAGGCCAGCGCCCCAGCCTATTCTTATAAGATACCAGGTGCAGATTGCTGTGAGTGGCTAGATCTATATAAACATGTCTATAAGGTTAGGAGTCGCCTAGAAAAGTCACATAAGGTCTGAGCAGACCAAGATAAGGTCTAAAGGACTAGCACCATGTTAGTACAGTACTACCCTCAGGCTAAGAATGTCAGTAAGCTGCCTGTGGAGGATTAGGGGTTGAGTGCTCAAAAGCATGTTAAGTCAGTAACAGCCCTACAGTCGTTCTAAATAGTGGAACTAAGTAATTAGTCATCTGTGACCCTACAGTTGTTTATGAGTTATAGTTGTCCGAACAGGGCATTCAGAGTATTATTAGGCCACTCCAGATCTCGCCTTATCCAGTCTAGACAATTAGAGATCATGATCATTACCAGGATCCTCTGATTAGATACAGGTGCATGGGGTGTGCCTGATAGCAGCCTTACAGAACATTCTAGGGGCGAGCAGCGATAGCGTTAGGCCCAAAAGGACAGATACGCCTTTGAGTGGCTAGATTGAGATTTCAGTATAGCACCTCGATTGGGGTTGCCCTTACTTAGGAACCTTTCGTGGCCACCTCAGGGTTACTAGCTGTGTCGTTGCCCGCCAGGGGCTAGATAACGTTGCTCCAAGGAGCGGCATGTCATCCATAAGGGATGAAGATGGGCTCCGAGGGCCTCACACAGTCCATTCCATGGCTGGACTATTTTATGTCGTATCGGCACCACACCCCCACCAAGCCTGGTGCGCGGGGTGCAAATATCAGGAGTCCATTGGACTCAGACACAGCTACAGATTAGGATTCAAGTGGGTTCAGTTGCAGACCCAGGGGGACAGGTAGGTTGGTTATAGCAGCGGTAGAGTTATATAAACCTGGATAGGGGTATATAGATTGAGATGCACTTGCCAAGGCTTATGAGGGCCCAGGTAGGTTATTTCTCCGTTGCTTATACCTTCTAGGCTTATGAGGGCTAGGTGAGGTTCTTGTTTGTATTCTTGCCTGCTAGTTATAGCTTATGGATGTATAGTATATAGTTTTAGCTCATGTACGTGTAGTGTTTTGCTAGATGCAGATTACGAATAAGTAGGTTGACAGGTTAATTTTTCTGCCCCTCCTCTACTTACTTCCAGTCTTTAACAACTTATTTACTGTCTTACATATTCGGTACATATTGTACTGATGCCCTTCCCTAGGCGCTGCACTACTTACCTGCAGGTTTAGATAGATAGAACCCAGGATCCTCAGTAGCAGCTGTTCAGAGTCGGCAGTTTGGCCAGCTCCTTTCATTCGGAGTTGCCAGGTGGTAGATATTCAGTCTTTCTTTGTACAACATTTGGGTAGGTTGGGGCCCTGTCCTGACCACTATTTATACTCCTAGAGGCTTGCAGATGTTATAGATTCCCTATGGTTATCTTGTATGTTGGTCGTATGGGGCCTTGTTTAGCTGTCAGTTAGTGGCCTTGTCGGCCATAGCATAGTTTAGTGCTTCATTTACATTTCAGTTATAACTAGACATCATAGTGGTCTTGTCAGCCCGCATAGAATTTCTTTATACAGCTCAGAGCAGAAGATCAGAAGTATGATGTATACATGATTTGATTTACCTACTATATATATAGGATCAGACATAGGTGATAGTTAACTTTGGATTACTTGAAAGGTATGAGAGACGGGGGGAAATGCAGGAATCTTACCTCCAACCCTTCGGATGTTTCGCAATTCCGTATCTCAGTTTTATGGTAGTGAGCAGTGACTATCTTCCGCCTGCCAATTTTGTTTTCAGTATAACAAAGAGTGTAAGTATTGAGGCGATATTGCCCAGAGTAAATAGTAAAGGGGGCTAAAATTATTGATCCCGAGGAGGATTAAAAAAATGGTTGAGACCCTTAATGTTTATAAAGTTCTATAGATCCTTACAGTAGTAAACCAGGAGGGTGGATCAGATTGTCACTAGCACCCAAGTGTGTATGTAAGAGTCCATAAGTGATAAACCCCCAGAGACAGTAAAACTCAGGTCAAAAATAGGTCGATTCCGACACAGTATGTTAATGACATAGGCATACCTCCAAGATAATTGTTATGGACCTAGTTTGTTATGTCAAAGGACAACGAGATCATATGGAAAAAATGGGTCTGAAGGCGGCCATAATAGTATTTTTGATAGTATGAGGCAGGAGGCACGAACCCCAGAGCGCAGTCTAAGGGGGCAAGGGAAAAAGCATAAGTACTTATTCTGAAAGGAAACAGTATCACCTTCAGGATAAAAGTAAATTGACAGAGCATGAGACCACCACTGCATGCCGAAAAATAGGCATCAGGCTGACAGTTAAGAGGTAATGAGGTTGTAACCTAGAATACTACAATATTACCACCGATTATGGATAGAGGAGTGGCGACAAGAGATTCTAACTTAGTACAATCCAGAGAAAAGGCCCAGTAGGAAGTTATTGGCCTTTAATATAATAAGGGGCTAAGTAATAAGACCCAGAGGCTGACTCTGTGTCCCAAAGATGGCAAAACTTCATTAGCAGACTCTAGCTAAGGTGTATCATGTTTGTTACTTCCTCCACCCAGAGTTTAACAAAGACGCATCAGGTTGTAAGAGATACCTACTAATGGCATGGGAAGAGGGAAGATATTGTTAGGTCATAGCGTAGAGCTCCAATGGCCGGCCAAGGAAGGTTGGGTGGTAGGAAACGGGTAGACTAACCCAAGAGATACCCATTCCTGAGCAAAAAAGGGGAGGAACCAGCCCAAATACAGTTACAAGGCCACCTCATACCAGGTGTCAGTTGACCTCACTTGAGTCAGTGTAGAAAAGATAACAAAGTAAATTCATGTTTTGCTAGGTGAGTTATATTTCAGCTAAAGGTTATGCCGAATTAAATGCTTAAAGGGGTAGTTCGGTTGCATAGAGCCCAAGTATCTGGTTAATTCTGACAGAAAGGCACAACGAATAGCTAAGTTTTAGAAAGGCTTCAACAACAAGTGGGGAGGCGTGTTAAGTTGCATGACTCCTCGTATCCGAACAAATAGCTAAGCAGAGCACTCGGTTTGGATGCCGGAGATTTGTTATGGGTGGAGATGTAGACCCTCTATATGATGACCTGAAGCAGATAAATGAACGGTAGTGAACCAGGGCATATTATAATAGGCATACGGAAAGAGTTAAACTTATCAAGGAATGGGTACCGATAGCCTAGGGTCGTCAAAAGTCTTACACTGACATATAGTATACACAGTTAAGGATTAAAACAATGGCCGAGTATTCCTAGAAGCTTCACTAATGAAAGGCGTAACGGGATTTAGAGAAAGGACAAGCTTAGCCTTAGGTTCATTGGTCATATGGTATCTTCCCGAGAGCAGGCAAAGTGGCATATGGGATAGAATTGCCTTCAGAACTAAAATTTGTCCATTCAGTCTTTTGCTTGATAATATAGCAGAAACACATAAGAGACTGTGTCCCGTTGAGGACGTTCAAGTTATTGAGGAGTTAACCTATAAAAAGATTCTAGTTGCCATACTAGATTATCAAGTTCATAACTTAAAGATGTAGCCTCAATTAAAATACTATGGAAGAATAAGAATAAAGAAGAGATGACCTGGGATGGTGAGGAAGACATGAGATCCAGATATCCTCATTTGTTTCAGGATTAATCTAGGTTATGTAGTCAAGGTAAATTGTTGTTCAGTTGTTATGTTATGATTCATGTCAGCCATATTGATCAGTTAACTACTATCTTGATGTGAAATAGTTGTTATAGTGCCTTGTAAGATGCATGGATTGGACCTTTCTGTGTTTTAAGTTTTTCAGATAGTTCGTATTACAGGGGAGACTCTACCAAAATTTTTCCAAAATAGTAGTCAAAAGAGTTAAACTCCTGTAAGTTGAAGTTGACATTCGAGGATGAATGTTCCTAAGGGGGGGAGGATGTTACACCCCATAAGTTCATAATGTTTAGTCAGCGTATTCGTACGTTAGTCAAGAGTTTTATGGTACGTTGCGTATAAGGAAGGGCCCGGGAAAAGGTCGATCGAGCGTGGAATCGAGGTGGCAAGGGGGAAGGCCGGACAAGCTGCCAAAAGGGCAACGTGTTGCGGACCCTCTCCCTCTGTGATGGGCTCCATGACATGGCCCAGAATCGCCATGATGGGGTTCATGACACGAAACCCCTGTCCACCGCCCAAGTTTTATATAAGTTAAATTGGATCACTTGGTCTTATTTCAAACATGAGACCTTCGTCCAGAATAGGAGAGCCCCGCCATTTTAAGGTAAATTTCCTTCGGTTACCCTGCCAAATGCCCTCCAAACTCAAATTAACTTCAGGTATCGAGTTATAAGCCTACAGGAAGTATTACTACGGAGTTAGTTTCTTGAAATACACCCGGGAAATCAGAATTCCGCCGAGTTGAAGTGATCAGAATTGCTCCAAATTGATTCCTATACAGTCACAAGCTTCTAGTAAGAATTTCTCCCTTCGAAATTCTCGAAAAATTATACGTTTTCTTTTGTATTCTATGAAGTTGAAGTATTACTACTATTGGTATTAAAAGTTGCCATTTTGGCCGAATTTGGTATTGAAATTAGTCCTTTTCTCTCAGTATTATGGCTATAATTGGAAGGAGCCGTTGAACACAATTGAAACTCATCAGATAATCAGAATCATCATTCGAGGTATGTAAGGCTTATTCCTTCGGCAAGTTATTCTCGTTGTATGGTGATACGACCCATGTTTTAACGTGGATAATGATTTCACATGTTGTAATTGGTTGTTGCTAGCATATGAGGATCAGATATGTTGTGATTAGCTGCTATCAGTAGACTACGGTTACGTATGTTGAGGTTAGCTGCTAGAAAACATATAAGGATTATATTCCAGTATCGCTTGTCGAGAAAGAACGTGTTAATGGTGACATACGCCAGAAGCATCATAGAGACTCCTTTGTTCTCCAGTTCATTGTGTTAGTAGAATCGTATGTTATATTGTCAGTCCTACACCTTAGAAGCTCATAGATAGTTATTAGGTCTGAGTTAGTAAGTTGAATAGCATAGGCGCAGTTCGGCGATATAGCCACTAGTTTGGCACCTATATTGTTAGTGAAGCATGCCCAGAGGCCATTGGCATACCCTTATGCCCCAGGGACAGAAATTTACATAGAAAGGTCATATTTCATAGTCAGCAGCCTAGGGTTGTCTAGTGAATTGAGTGACAGTCTGCCATCTAGTTAGCTATTACAAGTGATTGTCAGTCCCAATTGACTTAGTAGTTGTCATACAGGTCGCCCAGGAAGTCATCCTAGTCGTCTAGGTCAAATAGACCCGTGGGTACCCTAAGGAAGGGGACCTTATTAGTAGCAAGAGGCAGGGCTAGTACCCCAGCCTATTCTTATAAGATACACAGGTGCAGATTGTTGTGAGTGTCTAGATCTATATAAACTTGTCTATAAGGATAGGAGTCACCTAGAAAAGTCACATAAGGTCTGAGCCGACCAAGATAAGGTCTAAAGGACTAGCACCATGTTAGTACAGTACTACCCTCAGGATAAGAATGTCAGTAAGCTTCTTGTGGAGGATTAGGGGTCGACCGCTCAAAAGCATGTTCTGTCAGTAACAGCCCTACAGTCGTTCTAAGCAGTGGAACTAAGTAATTATTCATCCGCGAACCTACAGTTTTTTATGAGTTATAGTTGTTCGAGCAAGGCATTCAAAGTATTGTTAGGCCACTCCAGATCTCGTCATATCTAGTCTAGACCATTAGAGATCATTATCGCTACTAGGATCCTATGATCAGATACAGGTGTAGGGGGTGTGCCTGGTAGCAACGTTACAGACCATTCTAGGGGCAAGCAGTGATAGCGTTAGGCCTAGAAGGCCAAATACGACTTTGAGTGGTTGATTGAGATTTCAGTATAACACCTCGGTTGGGGTTTCCCTTACTTAGGAGCCTGCCATGACCATCCCAGGGTTACTAGCTATGTCGTTGCGCGCTAGAGGCTAGATGACGTCGCTCCAAGGAGCGTCATGCCATTCACAAGGGACGAAGATGGGGTCCGAGGGCCTCATACAGTCAATTCCATGGCTGGACTATTTTATGTCGTATCGGCACCACACCCTCATCGAGCCTGGTGCTTGGGGTGAAGATATGAGGAGTCCACTGGACTCAGACACAACTATAGATCAGGAGCCAAGCGGGTTCAGTTGCAGACCCAGGGGGATAGGTAGGTTGGCTGTAGCACCGGTAGAGTCATAGCAACCTGGATAGGGGTATATAGATTGAGATGTACTTGTCAGGGCTTATGGGGGGCCGGGTAGGTTATTTATGTGTTGCTTATACCTTCTAGGCTTATGGGGGCCAGGCGAGGTTCTTGTTTGTATTCTTGGCTGCTAGTTATAGCTTAGGGATGTATAGTTATATAGTTTTATCTCATGTACGTGTAGTGTTTTTCTAGATGCAGATTATAAATAAGCAGGCTGACAGGTTAATCTTTCTTCCCCTCCTTCTACTTACTCCCAGTCTTTAACAACTTATTTACTGCCTTACATATGCGGTACATATTGTACTGACGCCCTTCCCTGGGCACTACACTACTTGCCTGCAGGTTTAGATAGACAGAACTCGGGATCCTCAGTAGTAGCTTTTCAGAGTCAACAGTTTGGCCAGCTCCTTTCATTTGGAGTTGCCAGGTGGTAGACATTCAGTCTTTCTTTGTATAACATTTGGGTAGGTCGTGGCCTTTTCCCGACCAATATTTGTACTCCTAGAGGCTTGCATATGTTACAGATTCCCTGTGGTTGGCTTGTATGTTGGCTATATGGGGCCTTGTTTAGCTGTCAATTAGTGGCCTTGTTAGCCATAGCATAGTTTAGTGCCTGATTTACATTTCAGTTATAACTAGACATCATGGTGGTCTTGTCGGCCCGCATATGATTCCTTTTATTTTCTTGTTGCTGGTTAGCTGTTTTCTTTTACAGATGGCTATGCGGCCTTGTTGGTCAGAGGTTGTGTTTACAGCCGAGATATAGCCCGTTGTTTTCTTGAGTTGAGTTGCAAGCATGCACCAGGCATGCATAAGACAGTCAGGTCAGTCAGATTCCAGGGTGCCACTAGGTGTTAGTCATGCCTCCCAAGGTGGGGTGTGACAGTTTTCTATGCTTTATCTTTGTTTTCGTGATAGAATTCCTCTTTTAATAAACAAATTGCATAACCCCCAATTTTTACTTCATTGCTTTTGAAACATTGATGCGAATTTCTTCAATTTAATAGACAACTGTTGTGTGATCGACTCACATTCCCCGTGGGATTAGACCCCGACACCTGTTGGGTATATTTTTTTTTCAATGACCATTTACACTCTTTCATCAAGAGGAGTGAATTTGGACGTTATCACTGGTCATTAGTAGAAAACTAGGGGAGACATGGTTCATCCGGCACCACACCAGTGTTTCGCCAATTTTGACACGCGGAGCGCCAGTGTAACGCAGGTCTGGTATAGTAGCCTGAAGCCTTGTACCCCAACCTGTGCTTCATCCGGTGTTTTGCGGGGCCTAACTAGCGGTTGTCGGTGAACACTGGTCAGTGTATTTCATCTCCAAACTCGGTGAAATCAACAAAACTTTCATATCCATGAGTCATTCACTCAACACAACAAAAGCAAAACAAGTAAATATGATAAATTACCCTAAAGAAAGATGTCACTCCATCTATCATTGGGAAAATTGTGCATTTTAAGCACACATGGGGCTACTCAGACTTCACCTACAACTAGAAGCAAATACATCAAAAATCAAGCCTTTTTCTATAGAGGATACCCACATTTTCATTCAACATTTTATCACCACCTCCACATACCGACAATATGAATAATACAAAAGTAATGACAAGCATAATAATGGGGTAATGGGGATACATGAGTGGGGATAACTTTGACTTTCACATGCTCAAAATGATTCACATCTTCAAAAACCAATCAAAATCAAAGTAAGAGACACATACCAAATGAATTTGAGAATAAAGAGCAGTGAGAGATCAAAGCTTGGGTTTGCCCAACAATGGAGTTTCCACAAAAATCTTTCTTGCTTTCGTGTAGTGAAGAGATAAGTGAGTAGTGATGAAATGAGGGGAGTGCAATGTGGAATTTATATGAGACAAGAAGTGGAGAGGATTGGTAGGTGAAAAAGTGGATTTAATGGTAGGAAGATGGAAAGGTAGTGTATGGGGAAGTTAAAAAGGTGTAATGGGGAAAAGGAAAGATTGAAGAAAGGGTTTATGGGGATTTGGAGAGGTTTTGACCGGTATTTTAAATACCCAAGTCAAATATGGTCCATGAAGCGGTCAACATTTTAAAAGACTTGCATACCTGAACCTATGCTTGATCGGCGGTCACCGGTTGGTAGCGGCATTTCGTCACTTCAATCATAGGTATCCATTATCCTTTTAGTTCACTGTCATGCAACTGGCGGTTATCCAGCAGCTAGCGGATTGTCACTGGAATTTCACCGGTTATGTCGCTGAGTATACCGCAACTCCCAGGTGTACTGGTGTGAGTCGGCTCTGAACAGGCGGTTTGCGGGCTGGCACCGGCATTCCACCGACGGGTCACCGGTTTCCTCTCTTTTTCTCCACTATTCTTCTTATCACATGTGATAGGAAGGTGCCTCGCGTTCGTGCACTAGCGTTTCGCCGGTCTAGCACTATGACTGCCCTATTTTTCTTCTTCTTATCTTGCATCCAATTCTACCTACAAAAATAAAAAACAACAAAAACATCAAAGTGCTCAAGGTAAAATGATTGGGTTTCCTCTTAAGAAGCGCCTTTAATTAACGTCGTGGAACGACTGATATCTTCTCCATCTTCAACATTCCTGAGGGTCATCCTCCGATTCAATCTCATCATCAAATGGTTCATAATGCTCCACTTCACCATCAATCACTTCCATGACCTTGCACTCATCTGGGGGCTTGATAGGCTGACATACATTGAAGGTGACCTCATTACCACCTACTCAGAACTTCAGCTTCCCAAGCTCTACATCAAGCAAAGCTCCTCCCGTTGCTAGAAGTGGGTGCCCCAAGATAATTGGCACCTCAATTTTCATCTTACAATCCTGCACAACAAAATCAGCCAGAAGTATGAATTTTTCCACTCTCACAAGGACATCAACTAACACTCCCATGGGTCGTTTAATTGACCTATTTTCCATCAAAAGCCTCATGGGTGTTTGTTTTGGAGTCCCCAATATGAGTTTCTTGAAAATGTCTAGAGGCGTCAAGTTAATACCAGCACCGAGGTCATAAAGAGCTTTATTGAATATGCATAGGCCAATTGTGCAAGGAATGGTAAATGCTCCAGGATTTTCACATTTTGGGGCAAGGTTGTTGGTCAAGACAACACTAATTATAGGTCACCTCACCGGTGCCCGTATCCATCACCTTCTTTTTCTTCAAGAGCTCCTTCATAACTTCACATATCCTGACATTTGAATCAAA
This sequence comes from Datura stramonium, assembly GCA_018107945.1. Taxonomy (NCBI): domain Eukaryota; kingdom Viridiplantae; phylum Streptophyta; class Magnoliopsida; order Solanales; family Solanaceae; genus Datura; species Datura stramonium. The sequence goes on along the minus strand of JACEIK010001508.1, from coordinate 115,554 downwards.
GCATCCACAAGTAGTATATTGATGGATAATTTGTTGAACATGTCGATGAACTTGCAGAACTGAGTATCTTCCTTTTTGTTGGTCAGCCGTTGTGGATATGGAGGTGGAACCCTTGTTTCTTGATCTTTGTCATTGGAGGCCTTCTTGCCTTCATTTCCCATCACATCATACAAAGGAGTCAAATCAACTTCCCCCTGATCCTTCCCTTCTTCATAATCACAAACACTTGGTGTTTTTGGAACTTCTTCCACAACATCATCATCCTTAACCTTCGGGCCAACAAAATCCTTGGGCTTCACACCCACATCCTTCAATATCTTGCCACTCCTCGTCATAATTTCCATGCAATGGCCATCTTTCTTTGGATTGGGAACAGTGTCACTCAGGAGTGTACCCTTCATACGGGGGTTTATTTGTGAAGATAAACGGTTCATTTGGGCTTCAAGATGCTTGATTGATGTTGAGTGGGAACTTACTTTTTGGGCGAGGTTAGACACCTCCCCTTTTAATTCTTTAACCCCACTATTTGTGGATTGTACCTTCTTCAACACCCGAGATAACATGTATTCAATCTTTAAGTTGCCCAAATCACTCACTCCTTGCTGCCCTTGAGATGCTTCTACTTTTGGAGGGGGCACGTAGGGGTTAACACTTTGGTTGTATCTCTCTCCTTCGCGATTTTGATCTCTAGTCACCCATCGATTATTTCTATCCCCCCATCCTTGAGTATCACGATTTCTCCAACCTTGATTCTCCTCCCTTGGGCACCAAGGACTTTGATTGGCACCTTGATACCTAGGGAGAGAACACCCCAATTGTCCCGCCATGTATTCACACTTCTTATATCTCGGAGGCGAAGTGTCATCATCAAATTGAAGATGGCTTTGGGAATTTACAACATTCACACTCTTTGCACCAGCTCCCACCACATATTTCGTCATCAACTCTAGCTGGGTCATCATCTTGGCAAGAGTTTCATCTCTAGCCTCATTCTTTTTTCTCATCTTAGCAGTCACAAGATTAGGATCAATCCCACTAGAAGATACCTTCGCTTCTCTCATATGCAATGCTCGATTGGTCTAAGTCATTTTGTCAAGAAGTGCTTTAGCTATTCCATAGGGCTGATCCATGATGGAACCCCCTGCCAAATTATTTTCCATGGACTTACTGATAGAATCCAATGAATGATAGAAGCTCTGAAGTAGAACCCCATCGGGTAAACCATGGTTCGGGCAAATGGAAATTTTTTTCTTGAACCTCAACCATGCTTCATGGAGTTGTTCCATAGAAAGTTGTCGGAATATGGTAATATCATCCCTCAATTGTAGCATCCTCAATGGAGGGACGAACCTGTCCAAAAATGCTTTCGTGAGTTCATTCCAAGAGGTAATAGATCCAGGAGGCAAATCCTCCAACCACACGGTTGCTTCCCCCATTAGTGAAAATGGAAAGAGCCTCAATCTAATCGACTCTTCACTTATATTTGCAATGTTGAAGGGTTGGAAAATCTCAAGAAAATTTTGGAGATACCTTTTTGCATCCTCACTTGGAATCCCTCCGAAAAGCCCTTTCATTTGGAGTAAATGCAACATTGTACTCATCATATGAAATATTGCATTCCCTACCATAGGAGGTAGGAAAATGGCACCTGCTACATTGGGCATCACGGGATCATTATCCTCACGATCCATATGCCCATCTACCGAACCTTCTCCTTCTTGTGAGTGTTGACTCATATCAAAATCAACCTAAATGGAACCAATCACAAGAGTAAAGTCAAACCAAACAAGATGCAACAAATCAATTCAAAATAACAAATAACTAAAGGCTATCAAACTACATTCCCCGGCAATGGTGTCATTTTTGATAACGTCCAAATTCACTCCTCTTGACAAGAGAGTGTAAACGGACGTTGACAAAACAAATATATCCGACGAGTGTTGGGGTCGAATCCCATAGGGAATGTTATTCGATCACACAAGAGTTTTCTATCAAATTGAAGTAACTTGCATCAATGTTTCAAAAGCAATAAAGTAAAAATTGGGGGAATTTCAATTTGTTAATTAGAAAAAGAACTCTATCACGAAAACAGGGGAAAAACATAAAAAACACCAAAGGAGATACTATAGGGGTGTGAAATTATCAGGGCATCATTGGATTGGGATTATTAACATCTCCTAGCCTTACTCAATAGTATAATTAGTTGTGGACAATATGTCATCATACATTTCTCAACCAATTATATGCCTTATACCTCCGGTTTTTCTCAAACCCCAAAGCCTTTTTCACAACAACCATATCAACTTGGGTGAGAATGAACTATTTCTAGCTTTGATTCTCAATGGGTGTTTAACATTGTATTTTGGCTATTTCTAGTCCAACCCCACATGATCAACATCCAATTACCCACTAATATTTTATCACCAATACTATAAATTCCTTTTTTCAAGAAAAATTAGAGTAAGTAAAAACAATTCACATTTGCAACTATGAGTATTTAGATTAAAACTTAGATGAAATATTAGAATTATTCTAATTGAGTAAATCTAAGATTAATTGAATAATAGCCAATCAAAATCAACTCCAGTCATCCACACACCCCTAACAAGGAATTTAGCTACTCATATAAGTAGAAGAAGACATTGCATTCAGTAACAATTTGACATCCATTCAACAAAATGAGTAAGAAAAATTCAAGCTCAAAGGTCTGATCTCCAAAGGAGTTTTTTTACCTTTTCAAGGAAGAAAAAGATGCGTACTAATAGAAAAATGAAAACTGATATGGACTAATAGAAGGTTCAGTTCCTTTTTGAGATGTACAAAAATAGGGTACATTCTTTATCCTCTTTTTCTGAGCTGGACATTTGTACCCCTGTGCAAACAGGTGTAACTTGCAATTCACCGACGGTTCGTCAGTGCTCATTCGCGGTCCGCCAATTGATTTTTCCTGATGATCAGTGAGTTCCAGAACCCTTCAGCGTTAGCACCAGGGTTCACTAGTGCTAATCGCGGCCCGCCTGTATTGTTCTTCATCAGCACAATGTGGAACTGCGATCAATTGGCGTTTCTCTTGTGTCCTCCGGTGGAGCGTCGGTCCTCATCTCTTTTTTTCCATGCTTTTTACTCAATTTCATGTTTTTCTATTCAAGTTAAGTACCTAAAAAGATCAAGAAAAAAGGGTATAAAATCCACCTAAATGGCCTAAAAACTAAGCAAAACTCATGTTTAAGAGCCTAGTGAGTTGGTAAATTACCAACTAATCACTTTCTGGCTCAAGGAATCTACCGCCACATTAACCTTCCCCGGGTGAGCAGGATTGTGACATCATAGTCCTTAAGCAGTTCCATCCATCTTCGTTGCCTCAGATTAAGGTCTTTCTGGGAGAACACGTACTGTAGGCTGCAATGGTCTATGAACACCTCACAACGGGCCCCATACAAGTAATTCCTCTAAATTTTTCCGGCGAATACCACCGCAGCCAACTCCAGGTCATGTGTGGGGTAATTCTTCTCGTGCACCTTCAACTGTCTCGAAGCATAAGCAATGACTTGTCCTTCCTGCATCAACACAACACCCAACCCAGACCATGAGGCATCATATAAACTACAAAATCTTTACCTTCCACCAGTAGTTCCAGGATAGGTGTCGTGGTAGCAGGGTTTAAGATTCTGAAAACTCTCTTCACATTCCTTGAACCATTGTTAAGGCACATCCTTCTGTGTCAGCCTTGTCAACACCGAGGCATGGTTGCGAACCCCTTCATAAACCGACAGTAATAGCTGGCCAGCCCCACAAAACTTTAAATATCTATCACTATATTAAGCCTAGCCCAGTTTTGGACCATTTCCACCTTTTGTGGATCCACTTTAATCCTTCCTTGGAGACTACATTCCCCATAAAAGACACCAACTCCATCCAAAATTCACATTTGGTGAACTTGGTGTACCACTATTTCTCCTTCAGCAACCCCAGCACAATCCTCAAATGATTCTCATGCTCCTACTTAGTATTAGAGTATACTAAGATATCATCAATGAACATGATTACAAATGAATCTAGATAGGGTTTGAAGATACCATTCATCAAGCTCATGAATGCTGCTGGAGCATTACTGAGTCTGAAGGACATGACTAGCAACTCATAATGTCTATACTTGGTCCGAAAAGCTATCTTGGGAATATCCTCAGCATAAATCTTCGGCTGATGATAGCCTGACACCACAATCTTTGAGAACACTATTGCCCCCTATAATTGATCAAATGGGTCATCTATTCATGAAAGAGGATATTTATTCTGTATTGTTACCTTATTCAGCTGATGTTAATCAATGTACATCCGCATACTACCGTCCTTTTTTTTCACAAACAAGACCGAGCACCCCACAGAGAGACACTCATCCTGATAAACCCTTTATTAAGTAGATCCTACAATTGCTCCTTGAGTTCCCTCAACACAACTGGTTCCATTCTATATGGTGGTATAGAAATAGGTCAAGTCCTAGCTCTAAATCTATGCAGAAGTTAATATCACAGTCCGGCGATATTCCAGGAAGATCCGCGGGAAACACCTCTAAGAATTCATAAACTACTGGGACCTACTCTATAGAAGGACTCTCTGAAATGGTATCCCGAATATGGGCTAGATATGCTAAACACCCCTGCCTATCAATTTCCAAGCACGAATATAAGAGACAAACTTCTTAGGAGCAGGGCTACGATTCTCTTTCCACTCTAACCTGGACGACCCTAGGCCCGATACGGTGACTATCTTAGCATGGAAATCCAGAATGGCATGGTACAGAGACAACCAACTCATTCCCAGAATCACATCAAAATCTACCATGTATAAGATCACCAAATCTACCCTAGTATCACAATCCATGAAGTCAACAATACAAGCACAACAGACCCTATCCACCACCACAGAATCCCCAATAGGAGTAGACATATGGATAGGATATCAAGTACATCACAAGCAAGATCTAATCCCATAGCAAAATAAGTAGACACATAGAAAAAAGTAGAACCAAGATGAAAAAAAGTCATAGCCATTTTGTCGCATATAAAAATCGTATCTGTGATAATGGCATCTGAAGCTTCTACCTAGGGAAGACCCGAAAATGCATAGAAGTGGGCCTGATTATGTCACGATCCGAACATAGGCCCAGATTGAGACACGGGACAAGGATCCCCAAGAGACTCCAAGTCAACCCATGGTATGAACATACATCTAAATCAATCAAATAAAGCGGAAGACTTGACATAACAATATAGCGAAAGTTTAAGCTTAACATACAATCTTAGTATACAACACGAATCTGAAGCTGAATACAATCTATTGTCTGAAAAGCCTCTACGTCTAATGAGTTGATGGGACAAGACCCCAACTAACTCTCTAAATCTAAAACTAAAATACTTAAACATAACTGAATGAAAGAGGGGCCCTTGACAGATGAGGACTCACCAATAGTGACTGGATGCTAACTCTGGAAGTTGGCTAATAATGAGGTTGAGACTGAAGATCAGAGCGTTTATCATAAAATGATATAGCATAGAGTATGCGGTCAGTACGTGGAATGTACCGAGTAGGCAAGGTAAGTAAAACAGACATTTAAAATACATAAAAGTTTATAAGAGTAGGACGCAATGATCATAACATAAATATCATAATGCAAACGTACGACTCAAGGTTTTCAAAACATCATAAATTATTCATAACCATAATCATAAGAGGAAAGCTTTATGAAACATGAATAGAGCCAAAGTATATAATCATAATCATACATAAATCATGAGGAACAGTGGGAGATTCTTATAACCGGCATACCCCATATGAGCACACATGGAGCCCGACCTGTAAACCCCTAGCCGGGAGGGTGTTCGTGCCTTGCCAAGGGTAGAACCATGAAAGAGGTGTGATGTCACAACAAAGGGCCCATTTGGGCTAATGGGACGGTAACATGAAGGTCCCATCGTGGCTACGTTGGCGCGTAGTTCTGAGTCTCGGGGCATGCTTGGACCCCAGGTCTACTCGTTGTTAAATACTACTCCCAAAACATATATAGTGCTCATAGGATAATATACATGAGATTCATAGGCTATTTAAAATCATGATTCATAAGCGTGTTTGAAATACGTGAACTAGCCATGAAAGTAAGGCCCGTCCGTCGGCCATAATAATAAATCATAATGGGTAAAAGAACATCAAAATCAAAGTAGAATCATAACTTGATTTATCATGAAACATACATAAGTAGGCATAATTTTTAGAAATTTAAATCCACAAGTTTGTAATTGAAATAGTTGTAAAATATGTCCATGATTCATAAAACATGAATTTACAATTGAGAGGAATTAACCCATAGATAGATCATAAGGATTTCATAAGAATTGGGATAAAATCTTATAGAATTATCAATAGAATTTCATGAATTAGAGAGAAATTGGGCATGGGTATGGTCAAATTCACCTGTTCATAACCTTACATACCTAAGAGAATTAGATTCTACAATCCATTGATTGCCCAATGAAGAATTGATGAAAAACATGAAGGAATTAATCCTGATCACCTCTCTTGACTTCTAACTTTGCATGCATGAATAGGAATAGCTTAGATTGAACTTAACCCTCTTAATACTCACTATTCATACCTTAAAATGACATAGTTAGGACCTTAGGATGTAGGAATGATGAAAATACCCTTAATGAATTTTCCTGAAACAATTGCTCTGCCAGAGACTATGGGTGCCACAACGGATCATTACTGCGTCCAATGGTCTGTTACACCACTCATTTTCACACCCCAGAATCAAGTCTCAGATCCCCAACCACGACTGGAAAAAATGAGTCGTTACAAGCTCCAACGACTCATTGCTGCCAGTCGTTGCCACCATTGCCTTAAATCTATAATTCTTCCGAACGGGCACTCACAATGACTCATTTCTACCAACGATGAGTCGTTACGTGATCCATTACTTCCTTCCTAAACCTGAACAACCTGACAACAACTCACATCCAACGGCCCGTTACACCTTGCAACGGGTCGTTCCTAGACCCGTTACCTGCAAATCCAGTTCTACAGCACCTCATCACGGACACAACTAACAGGTCATTGGTCCCACTAATGACCTGTACAACAACTCATTCTGAGAAGGATTTTTAGATTTCTATTATTTTTCATTTTAAAATCCTGGGTCTAGTCTTAGACACTTGCTGGGTATTACAGATTACCTGCCTGAGACCTACCCCAGTTGGTCTATGAAACCTCTCTATCAGACTGATTGACACCCCTTCCGTCCTGGGCAACTGCTCTACCCGACTGGGTGCCACCTCTAATCGCTGACTAATTGCCCCTCCTTAGCTGTGGGTAAATATTTGTTGTGTGCACTCCCTCCTCTCCCAGTAGGGTCCAGAGCACGAGGAGCTAGGTGTTGAACAATTTGCGTGCCCTGACTAAACCTGGGACACCATCTGCAGATATATCCATACCCCCCGCACTCATGGCACATCTTCTCAATCACTAGTCTCTGAATCGGAACATAGAAAATAGGGCAAGCCCCAAAATCTAAGTGAACTATCTGAGTACCCCCAACTGTACCTGTTGGTCGTGGAGTGGTCCCTGATGGACCCCCACTGACACCTGCATGGCTGACTAAACAGGGCATCCTGAGTAGCCTTGGGGAATTGGAGTCCTAGTAAAGGCTCTGTTGTAAGTATCCACCTTTCGAGCCTTTTTCTTGGGACTCTTTGCGTAACCATCCTATTTCAACCCCTCCACATTTTTCACAAACTCTACCACCTCCTAGAAGGTCTTGACTGTAGAGACCATCTGAAGGGCTGACAGCTAAAGACCCACATTCAATCCCTTAACAAATCATTTGATCCTCTCATGCTCTGTGGAAATAAGTGCAGGCATACCTAGACAGTGAGTGAAATCGGCCTCATATGTTGCAACTGAAGAGGTCCCTGCCTCAATGGTGGTGAACTCATTCCGCCTCTGGTTCATGACGCATACTTCTCCAAAAAAAATGGAGTAGAATGTGGTCCAGGTCAATGGTGGTGACCCCACCGATCTGCACTCCACAAAAGCCCTCCACTAGAGCTTAGCATCACCCATTAGTTGGAAGGTGACAAACTCCATCTCGTACTTCTCCACTGTCTCCATTTTGTGGAGACTCTCATGACAATCATTGATAAACCCATAGGCTTCCTCCTCCTTAGTACCACGGAAGGTGGGAGGCTTTATCTTTGTAAACCTCTAGAACAATTCATGCTTCTCTTTAGTCATTACCGATCCAGCTATTAGCCTCGGGAACATCACAGCCTCTGAAATATCGTCAATACGGGGAGTCTAATGTGTTGTGGGTTTACAGTACTTTCGACACTTAAAACTTAGGAAATGCTTGGTATTGGGTATGTTTATACGGATATAAGGTGATTTTACTTTATTTTCATGGAAATCATGTTTCAAAGTTGAATTCAGGAAAAGAAGGGAGAAAAGTTCCGAAAATGGGCCAACTGCAATTTATAGTACGAGTCGTACCTTGGTGTTACAAGTCGTACCATGTATCCTTGATGAGGACCAGAGGCTATGCACAATTGTGGAGGCTAAGTATGACTCTTGTTATGAGTCGTACAATCATGGTACGAATTGTACAAAGGAGTTATAACATAAACCAGAAGTTTGTACGTGCTTGAGCTTTTTGTACAAATGGAAGGCACGAGTCATGACTACATTATACTACTCATACCAAAGAGCCATAGTGAAGTCCAGTGAAGATGTCAAGTTGACAGGTCTCAGAATACGAACAAGGACCATGAGTCATGACATTAATGTACGGATCATAACATAGATTTGTGGCAAATTTCAGAGGATGCCAGACTTTTCAAGATCAGACCACGACAGGTAGTGTACAACTCATAGTGTCATTGTACGAGTCATACCTTCTCCCAGGACTTAGAAGATTTCAAGGTTGCATGTATGTTACGGATAATCCACGACTTGTAGCTTCATGCTATGACTCATAGATTATGGTAGCAGCAACTTTAGTAGTTTCCTTGTTAATTTAGGGAAGGTTTCTAATTACTTGTATAAATACTTTTTAGGTTATTTTCTTAGGGGAGAGATTCATTAATGTTGTAAAAAGGTTTCTTGGTTTTCCTTGACATTACTTGGAGATCAAATTCATGAATTGCTAGGAGATTCCATTGAGTGTTCTAGAATTGATCACACTCCTGATTGTGCAATAATATTGGGTTTTTATTCAATCATTGTTGTAAGTTGTAAATTATTCTTTCATATACGAAATCTAATTCTTTTCTTGCAACCATGAATAGCTAAAACCTTCACAACTAGGATTGTGGAAATCATGGTGAATTAACTAACCAGGGTTAACATAAATGTGATTCTAAACCCATACGCATTCTTGTATTTTTCATCTCTTCATCTTAAATATTTCTTAATGATGCACAACGTTAGGACTTGAAAGAACTCTCTACTTGCTTGAACCTAGAGAGGTAGAGACTAGGAAAAGAGAAGAGTTGCAGGATAGTAAAGTTGGAATAGTTGATAACGATTAAAGTGAAAACACTCAGGAGACCTAATATGGTAATTGAGTATATTCATCCAATAAGGACGAACTAGTTGTTTAGATAAACCTATGATATAAATTCTATAGGCTAAGTATGGGGATAGATCACTAGTTAATAACCCGAAGTTGTTATAAATCCATGGGGAACACTTCCCTAGTTACTTGCATAAAATTGATCACAACCACAATATACTACTTTCTTACTTAATTCTTTCTTTGAAACCCCCCATTAGGAAATAACTGTACTAAAAGTGTAAATACTAGTATTATTCTACATCCTAACTATATTCCCTATGGGATCAACCCTAACCTAGATGGATTCCTTATTGACAATATCCACAATACTTTTATAAGGGTGTGATTTTGAGCATTATCAAAAAGTGGTGTCGTTTCCAGAAAATACGACTTAGGATTAGACTAATTGCTGGTTTTTAACTTTTAGTCTTCATTTCCTCATTTAACTTTTTTTATCTATTCAGGCTATAGAAAGGATCCATAACTTAAGAGAAACCTCCATGAACAACATAATGGAGGATAAGAGGTTTGCTCGTGCCTCTAGATGAGAGATTTAGGGTTGAAATGTTGGCAGCTGTCCTTGTGAACTATGATGAAGATGATGTCCACGGATACACTGAAATGGTGAATGCACTAGAGTGAATGGGGTCCTACAATTTCAGATCGAAGAAGTTGTATCTTGATCTAATAATCATGCCACCCCTCTAGCAAAACCATCTGTTGAAGTACCACTAGTCTTGGAACTCAAAGCTCTACTTCCACATTTGAAATATGCATTCTTGGGTGGGAACAACACTTTTCTAGTGATTATTGATGACCTTGTAGAATGGAAAGTTCAGGCCCTGGAATTAGTATTGAGAAGATACAAAAAGGCAATTGGTTGGACCATTATTGACATCATCGGTATCCCTCTGAGTATATGCACTAATAAAATTAAGCTTGAGATGAACTGCATACCAAGCATAGAGCATCAACAACGACTGAATCCACCAATGCAAGAGCTGATGAAGAAGGAGATTATCAAATGGTTAGATGCTAGTGTAGTCTATCCCATTGTTGATAGTAAGTGGGTGGCCTGGCGCAGTGTGTACTAAAGAAAGGAGGGAACAGGGTGGTTCCTAACGAGAAGAATGAGCTAGTACCAATAGGCCGGTTACAGGTTGGCGTGCTTGTATGGACTACCAGAAACTCAATCATTGGACCCAAAAGGACCACTTCCTAATGCCCTTCATGGATCAGATGCTCAACAAGTTGGCGGGTAGAGGATGGTATTGTTTCCTGGATGGGTATTCTAGGTATAATCAGATCTCCATATCCCTATAGGACCAAGAGAGAACTACCTTCACCTTCCCATATGGGACTTTTTCTTTTAGGAGGATGCCCCTTGGTTGTGCAATGTGTTCGGCTGTCTGGATGACTACACGCAAGTGCACGTGGTCGAACAAGTAGTAAGTGGCTCAAGTAAGCCAAGTATCGATCCCACAGGGAATGGACTACG
>JACEIK010001508.1:83836-94326 GCA_018107945.1 Datura stramonium | reverse complement strand
TGCAAAACAACGCTAATCATGTTGGTTAGTATAAATTCACACTTTCCTACAATTTACATGAGAATGTACAAACGTTGTTGGATAAACAAGGCAAAAACGACGCATTTGAGTATCACTTGGGCATATAAATATGCCCAAGATCACAATGCACCGGCCACATTTCAGCACAGCATGATGTCCATTTTTTCATACATTGTAAAAGATACCATCAAAGTGTTTATGGAAGAATTCTCGGTTGTGGGTGATTCATTCGAAGATAGCCTTGAGCATTTGAGCAAAGTGTTGAGCCAGTGTGAAAAAATAAATCTTGTCCTAAATTGGGAAAATTTTCATTTTATGGTCAAAGAGAGGATCGTGCTAGGCCATAGGATCTTCGGAAAAGGGACAGAGGTGGATAGAGCTAAAATTGAGGTGATCATTGGATTGCCACCACCTCTTTCTATTAAAGGTATTCGAAGTTTTTTGGGGCATGCAGGGTTCTATAGGAGGTTCATCAAGGACTTCTCAAAAATTGCACAGACATTATGAAAGCTACTTGAGAAGGAGGTGAACTTTGTATTTGATGAAGCAGGCCTGTAAGCCTTCGAATGCCTGAAGGAGAGACTCACTTTTGCCCCCATTATATTAGCCCCAGATTGGTCTCTTTCGTTTGAGGTAATGTGTGATGTCAGGTGGTTGGCCCTCGGTGTTGTCTTAGGTCAAAGAAGAGAAAAAATATTTCAACCAATCCATTATGCCAGTAAGACACTCGATGCAGCTCAGAAGAATTACACGGTTACTGAATAGAAGCTGCTAGCGGTTGTCTTTGCATTCGAAAAGTTTCAAGAATTCTTGCTCAGAACTAAGATGATTGTCCATAGAAGATCATGCCGCATTGCAGTATCTGATATCAAAGAAGGGTGCTAAATCGAGGTTAATCATATATGTATTATTGTTATAGGAATTTGAGTTTGAGGTAAAGGACCAAAAGGGGTCTGAGAATTAGGTGGCTGATTACTTATCTAGGCTAGAGGCAGAGGCAAGATTGAAAGATGAGATCAACATTGACGATGCTTTCCCAGATGAGTAGGTATTGGCTGCATCTCAAGATTTTTTCCCATAGTTGCTAACTATGTAAATTATTTGGTGAGTGACATGATCTTAGAAGATCTGGCTTCGCAGCAAAGGAATAAGTTCATGTTTGACATACGAAGGTATTGTTGGGATGAGCCATATTTTTTTCGTATTTGGGATGGGCTTATTCATAGGTGTGTTCCAGAGGTTGAGATGCTGAGCATACTTGAGGTTTGCCACTCATCTTCGGTTGAGGGTCACCATAGTGGTGTCCGAACTGCACATAAAATTTTGCAGTGTGGATACTATTGGCCCATAATCCACTAGGATGCGTATGATTTTTTCCAAGTCATGTGCTTAATGCCAAAGGAAAGGCGACATCAGTCATACGCATGAGCTACCATTAACCCCAATTTTGGAAGTAGAATTATTCGATGTATGGGGTATTGACTTCATGGGCCTATTTGTGAGCTTATACAGGATGAAGTATGTTTTGGTGGCTATGGATTATGTCTCAAAATGGGTGAAAGCCATTGCACCCCCTAACAATTAAGGTAAAAGTGTCTCAGCATTTCTACAGAAGCACATATTTGCCAGATTCGATACGCCCGGAGCCATCATCAACGATAGGGGATTGCACTTTTGTAATCGCCTCTGCAAAGCTCTACTTGAGAGATATGGTGTAAAGCATAAGGTGGCAACACCTTACATCCTTAGTCAAGGGGACAAGTGGAATTCCTCCAATAGGGAGATCAAGACTATCCTGGCAAAGACAATGAACACCAACCGAACTAACTGGTCCAGGAAACTGGATGATACACTTTGAACATACAAGACAGCTTATAAGACACCTATGAGTAGTTCACCATATCAGCTTGTTTATGGCAAGTCATGTCATTTGTCAGTGGAGTTGGAGCATAAGGCATTATCGGTGCTAAAGAAAATGAATCTAGACTAGAGCAAAGTAGCCAAGTTAAGGCTAGATCAGCTGAATGAGTTAGATTAATTCCAACACCGAGCTTATGAGAGTGCATACATCTATAAGGAGAGAATGAAAATCTATCACGACCGGAAGATTGAAAAAAGGGAGTTCAATGCTGATGATTTGGTACTCTTGTTTAAATCAAGGCTCCGCTTGCATCATGGTAAATTGAAGTCTAGACGGATGGGACTGTATCGAGTGGTGGAAGTGTACTCATATAGCATAGTTAAATTAGAGAACAAGGGTGGAAGGAGGTTTAAACTAAATGGACAGAGAGTGAAGTTGTATCTGGGAAACACCGATGAGGTTAAGGGAATCAAGTCGGTGTATCTAGACAAAGCCTGAATAGACAAGAAAGTTTCATCATGCTGCAACGTTAAATCAAGTGTTGTATGAGAGGCAACCCATGAACAATTGGTGTAGTCTGAGTAGCTGACAGGAGCGCTTAGAGAGCCACAAGTATGTTCCTATGATAGTGTTTCATTTTTATGCTTTCTGGACAAAGGGTGTATCTGTTTCTTAATCATCCGAGGGTTTTTGTTACTGTGTTTCTTTTTCCTCGGACATGTTATCTAGTATAACTGGCATGTTTAGGATTTTGTTTTGTTTTGTTTAACTAGAAGTAATTAAGAGAACTTCACATCCAATAAATGCACCTATTTTTAAGTTGTTGAAAAAAAGACCTTTTTGAAAGTTTTTAGTGTTAGCTGTGTATGTTGATTGCAAGGCATGACTACTGTGGATCTTTGTATGGCATTTGATAGATTAGCATGTGTAGTTATAGTTTAGCTATGCATGAATCATATAGGTAGAATGAATGCAAATATGTACCATGTGTAAGTGAGGCTTCTTACCTAGTTCAATACTATGTAGAGGATCTAGAACTTGCTCGGTTGGTCTTTACATAGGTTGTAGGACAGTTAGTTAGGGAAAGATCATAGGCCATTTTTTATGTATCCCACTTTTATCCTATATGATCCTACCAAATGAAATGAATCCCTTGATCTCATGTTTGAGCCTAAAAGAGGCCTTTTTGTTGATTAGCCCATTCACCTTCCCTATTTTGTTTATAATAAATCTATTTTGGCCCTGGTCCCTCCTTGGACATTGTGAACCTCAACTCAGGAAAAATGCATAAGTTGAGGGTGGATATTATGAGGGTGCATATATAAGGTAGGGGAGAAAAATAGAAAAAAGCTAGTTAATGAAAGGTTGGGTGTGGTGAAGAAAAAGAAATGAAAAAAAAGAAAAAAGAGAAAAAGAAATGAAAAAAAAGAAAAAAGAGAAAAAGAAAAGAAAAAGAAAAATGTAAGAAATAAAGTGGAAAAATAAAAAGAGAAAAGTCACTACATCCACAGATGATAGTTTAATGCAAAAAAAGAAAGGAAAACGTGGAAAAGGAAAAAAGGGGTAAAAAAGTAAACGGTGAAGCCAAGTTGTGTAGTGTCAAGGAGAGGGTAACAGCTCAGGCCACCGTTTGTAGAAATTTTCTGCTTTGGAGCCTTCGCCCCTCACAGTTTTAAAACACATCTACAAGGGAATGGTATCTAAGCACTTATAAAGCACTCTTCGTTCTCCTCCCTAATCGATGTGGGATTCGCCTAAATCAATGTGGGGTTCGCCTAAGGCAAGGCTTACACTCACCCCCCCCCTTGGGACTTAGCGTACTCGCAGAGGTTTCCCCACCATCGGCCCGACACCGGCTCTGATACCAACTGTAACAGCCCAGGCCACCGCTTGTAGAAATTGTCCGCTTTGGAGCCTTCTCCCCTCACAGTTTTAAAACGCATCTACAAGGGAAAGGTATCCAAGCACTTATAAAGAACTCTTCGTTCTCCTCCCCAACCAATGTGGTATTCGCCTAAGACAAGCCTTATGCTCACCCCCTGGGACTCAGCATCCTCTCTGAGGTTTTCCCCACCATCGAGTTTGGCACAACTTCAACGCACGATAAGGAATATGAACAAAAGTGGAGTTTTCCTAATAACGTCTCACAGCGTCCCCTTCAGAAGTATGGCGCGCTTCACACCCATGAAAAGGACTCTACTCGACGCGGCTTTCAAACATCCTAGGATACTCTAAACCTTGTGCTTTGATACCAAGTTTGTCAGGACCCGAGTCTATACCCTAGATGAGACACGGTACCTGGAGTCACAAGTAGCCCCAAGCTAACCCATGGTCTATTATAACACTAGTAATCTAATTAAAACATATGCAGAAGCTTTAAAAAATAAAATCATTTAAGAAAGCTAATTTGATAAAAGCTCATACATCTGAAAAACAATACTGAATGTCTGAGTCTATGTCTGAAAGCCATCAACTAATGATGAGTTGCTGGGACAAGCCCCCAGCTAGGTATGCAACGAGTGACAGGATGACTCATTGCTTCTCACAATGGGTCGTTCCATGTCCCGTTGGTTCCCGAAGGACCTAGGCAGGGCTGACCATGACTTGTTGTCTCGGTCATTTTGAGGCAAAAATTTCTGGTTTCTTCTGGATTTTTCTTACAAGGTCTGAATTTGGTCTAGGAAAGTTTTGAGGTGTTACAATATCTCTCCCTTGGGATCATTCTTCCTTGAATGAAGGCTAAAACTGCTGGAAAACTAGGAAAAGAGCTACAAATTCCCAGAATGAGACTATGTATTGATTTTTGAAGGAATGACTGACTCCAAACTAATTAAATCATGCTAATATTGTTGATGCAACTAGGATGCGTATTGGAAATCTTAATAGAGATGATGAGTATGGAATTAAATAGAGTATTGAGGAGGAATTTCGTACCTTATGTTGGAACTGAACTGGAAGGGAATAAATGAGGGTATTTGTCCATCATGTTTGCTTCTGCCTCCCATATGGCTCCCTCAACTAGCTGGTTCCTCCAAAAGACTTTCACCAAAGCAACTTCCTTATATCTCATCTTACGAACCTGACATTCTAGGATCTGAACTTGGACCTCTTCATAAGAGAGGCTATCCTTCTCTCCCACACTGTCTAGTGGCACAACTGAAGTCGGATCACCGATGCACTTCTTCAATAGTGATACATGGAAGATTGGGTGCACAAATGCTAACTCTAGAGGTAATTCTAACGCATACGCCATATTTCCAATTCACCTCAAAATCCTATAGGGTCCTACATATCTCGGACTGAGTTTTCATTTCTTTCCAAACCTCATCACCCCTTTCATAGGTGAAATTTTCAGGTCAACCCAATCATCTTCAGCAAATTCTGACTCTCTCCTCCTCACATCAGCATAGGGTTTCTATCGGCTTTGCACTATTTTCAGCCTATCCCTGATAAATTGCACCTTCTGCATAGCTTCATGAATTGAGTCTGGCCCTATCAATGTAGCTTCACCAACCTCAAACCACCCTATAGGAGACCTACACCTCCTACCATATAATGCCTCAAATGGGGCCATCTGAATACTGGAGTGGTAGATGTTGTTGTACAAAAACTCGATGAGAGGTAGATGATCATCCCAACTGCCCTTGAAATCGATCACACAAGCTTTCATACTTGTCCATCTGTCTGAGGGTGAAAAGTTATGCTGAGCTTAACCTGAGTACGAGTCCTTTCTGAAATGACTTCCAAAACTGCGAGGTGAACTGGGTACCACTATCTGAAATAATGGACAAGGGCGCTCCATGCAGTTTGACTAACTCCTGGATATATAGCCTAGCATAATCCTCAGCTGATTCTATAGTTTTAACTAGGAAAAAATGTGCTGACTTTGTCATCTGGTCTACTATCACCCAAATTGAGTCATCCTGCCGGTGAGTACGAGGTAGACCTGTAATAAAGTCCATATTCACTTCTTCCCACTTCCATGTGGGTATGCTGATATCCTGAGTCATACCCCCAAGTCTCTGATGTTCCACCTTAACCTGCTGGCAGTTCGGGCATTTAGCCACAAATTCTGCAATGTCTCTTTTCATGTCGTTCCACCAGTAAATATCATATAGATCACGGTAACTGGGTGGATAGAATATCTAGAACTGTGTGTTTCTGCCAGTATCTATTGTCTCAAGTCACCTACATCCGGTACACATAGTCTACCCTGGTAACGGAGCACACTATCTCTCCCTTTTGAGAAAGCCTCCACTTCCTTTATGAGAACTACTTTTTTTAGCTTAAGCAGTATGGGATCTTCATCCTACCTTGGCTTAACTTCAAAAACTAATGAGGAATCTGACCCACTTTACATTACTACTCCACCCTGAGCTGAATCAACCAACTACACACCCAACCGAGCTAACCCGTGAATATCCTTTGCCAGTTCTTTTATTCTCTCTTCAACATGAGCCACGCTCCCCATGGACATCCTGCTTAGGGCATCAGCCACCATATTGGGCTTGCCTAGGTGGTATAGCACACTCATGTCATAATTCTTTAATAGCTCCAACCACCTTCTCTGACGAAGATTTAAGTCTTTCTGACTGAACACATACTGAAGGCACTTGTGATCGATGAAAACATCCACGTGAGCTCCATAAAGATACCTGACGACTCGTGGGGTCTCCTCACGAGTCATCTAACAACTCGTTCTACAACTGAAGTTCCATTTTCCAGTTTTTCCCCATTCCAACATCCAGGTCCGATCCTTGAATTCTCGAGGTCACCCTAAAATCCCTTCTCCCCCAACGTGACATGGACCTAGTGATCAAATTCCTTCGAGTTTTCTTTAATTTCATAAAAGTAAAGGCATGTTCTTGAATTTTTTCTTATTATTGCTCAAATTTTCGATTCTTCAACATGTTTTGTGATGAAACCTTGCCCTAAGTAAGAAATAAGCTTGAAATAAATTTAGTTATGATTGAATGATGTTCATAGGATCGTTGTTAGTAGATTAACTCAATGATTGCATGATTGTTCAAATTCTTACGATATTGATAACTAGGGTTTACGATTGAATAGGAAGAAGACAAAATGCATTAAAATCTTCAACTCCTTAAGCTCAACTGGAGCCATATGGTAAGGAGAAATGGAGATGGGCTAAGTGTCTAGAAGAAGGTCTATGCCGAAGTCTATTTCCTGCTCGGGAGGGACTCCGGTAAGATCATTAGGAAACATGTCAGGGAACTCACTGACAACTGGAATTGACTGAATAGTTGGGGTCTCAGAGCTAGAATCTTTGACCCGAACTAGGTGATAAATGAACCCTTTAGTAATGAGCTTCCTTTCCTTAAGGTAGGAAATAAACTGATCCTTAGGCGCTAAACTACTGCCCATCCACTCTAAAACTAGTTTATTTGGGAACTAAAATCTGACGACTCTAGTTCTGCAGTCGACTGAGGCATAATCAGAGTGTAAACAATCCATGCCAAGAATGAGATCGAAATTGACCATGTCTAACTCTACTAGATCATCTAGAATGACCTTATTCAATACTGCGACTGGGCAATTTCTATACACCTGGTTGGCTCTAACTGACTCACCAACTAGGGTAGAGACTGAGAATGGTTCTAAGAGGACTTCTGGACTTATTTCAAACTAGATAGCTACATAGGAAATCACGAATGATAGTGTGGCTCCTGGATCTAGTATGGAATACACATCTAGATGAAAGAGACTTAACATACCCGTGACCATGTCAGGTGAGCTCTCCTGATCTTGGCGAGAAGACAAAGCATAAAAGCGGTTTTGGCACTGAATACCATCTATACCTGAAGTGTTGGCCTGCTGAGCTGGTCGGCCTGCTGAGCTAGTCGACCTGCTGGATCTGCTGAAGTGGTAGACTATGATCTCCCCCGTCCTACTGACGGACATTCCTTTAGCCGGTGACCTAGTTGTCCACACCCAAAGCAATCCTCTTTTCCCTGGAGGCATTGATCTGGATGGTTCTTTCCACACTTAGGGCAAGCTGGGTAACAGTTGTTAGCGTTGCGACTTTAGGACTGAGAGCCAGATGCTCCACCCTTTCGATCCTTGCGGGATCGAAAAGTAAGGGCACTGGCTAAAGTGGGTGTTGGAGTCCTCTGTTGCTTCTGTGTGCGGCTACTACCACCAAACCTCTGGTGTCCATAATCTAATTGGCCAGTCCTAGCCCACTTATTCTCCCTCTCCATATCTTTCAACTTTTCTGCCTTAATCTGCTGGGCATGAATGATGAGGCTGGAGAGGTCAATATCTTTTATGAGCATCGCAGTCCTACACTCCTTAAGTACCAGGTTTGATAATCCATTGATGAACTTAAGCATGCGAGCCCTTGGCTCGGCTGCCATCTCCGGAGCATATCTTGACAACCGCGTGAACTCCAATGCATATTCCTCCATTGTCCTGTTGCCCTGCTTTAAATTCATGAACTCTTCAACCTTAGACTCCCTTAACTCCCGGGGGAAGAATTTGTCTAAAAATGTTGTAGTGAACTCTTTCCACTCCACCAGTTCCTCTCCTACTGGTCTCCCTTCTTTCCACTGATCGTACCAGATTTGGGCTACCCCTTTCAACTGGTAGGCAGCCAGATCAGCACTTTCAGCAGAACTAACACCCATAATCCTGGTGATCTTCCATACCTCATCCATGAACTCCTATGGGTCCTATCCCACCTTGGGCCCATTAAATGTTGGAAGGTTCATTCGGGTGAAGTCCCAAACTCTGGTAGCTGTTGCGGACCCAATTGAGTTTACCGGAACCACCTGCTGGTTCACTTGGTTTGTTACCTTCTGAGCCAGCAGCCGGATTGCCACTCTAAATTCTACTGAGGACACTTGGTCGTCCTGAGGGGCTGCTGGAGCTAGTGGGGCAAGTCGGTTAGCGTTGCCAATCCTTCTTCCATTTTTGCGTCCTGAGGCATAGTTTCACCGAAATGAAATAGAGCACGAATTAGGAAAATATTTCTAGAATTGAACTTCAACACACGATAAGGAATATGAACAAAAGTTAAGTTTTCCTAATAACATTTCGTAGCCTCCCCGTCATAAGTGCGACGCACTTCACACCTATGAAAAGGACTCTACTCGATGCAGCTTTCAAATATCGTAGGATACTCTAAACCTAGTTGCTGATACCAAGTTTGTCATGACCCGAGTCTATACCCTGGACAAGACATGGTACTTGGAGTCACAAGTAACCCTAAGACAACCCATGGTCTATCATAACACTAGTAATCTAAGTAAAACATTTGCAGAAGCTTTAAATAATGAAATCATTTAAGAAAGCTAATTTGATAAAGTTCATACATCTTAACAACAACACTGAATGTCTGAGTCTATGTCTGAAAGCCATCTACTAATGATGAGTTGTTGGGACAAGCCCCCAATTAACTCTAAAGTATAACTGAAAAAAATAAATATCGTCCTCGAAGGATGAGGATTCACCAACTGCAGCTGCTGATATCACCTGAAGGAATTGACAATGATGTTGAGGTTGAGAACCTGCACTTGTATCATGATACGATACAGCATAGAAGGTATTCGTCAGTACTTGGAATGTACTGAGTAAGTGAGAGATGATATAAACATGAAGACAAGTAACTGAACTGTAATGACCAACTAAAATACTGAAAACTGAACAACTGAAATATAATTGAGATGGTCAATAATGACCCTGACTGATGGTCATAGACAGGTCCTGAATCTGAGATACTATGCTGAGCTAAACTGAAACTATACTAAGCTAAACTAAAACTGAACCAAATTAAGTTGAACTGGAACTGTACTGACTAGTGGGAGAGTCTATAACCTACATATAACCACATGAGCTAGACATGGAGTTCGATGTATATGCCCCATCGATAGGACCCAATATACCTTGCCAGGGTATAAAGGCATGAGCTGGGTGATCACAAGTCTGGGGCCATAGGGCCAATAAAATAACATATGGTGGAAATGTAGTTCTGGGAACCTGGGTACGCTGGAAGCCCAGTCCGCTCAATGCTAAGTATCACTTCCACTGGATAGTCCTAGTCTGACTACTAAGATGATAGCTCGAAACTAGGGTCCAAGAGTAAGTCAGGGATACTTATCTGAAAGTACCCTAAGAGTCTTATCAGACGGGATTCTGTAACTGGTGTTCTAAGACTAGCTAGAGCTGCTTATCTGGAAGCATCATAACCGTCTACAGAACAAACTGAAACTAAAGTTGGTGGTTCTAATACTAGTTAGAGATGTTTATCTGGAAGCGTCGTAATTGTCTAAAGAATCAAGTAATATCTGATAACTGATAACTGACATGTGGGAGGCACCACTGACACCTTAAGAAAAGACTATAGTCAAACTGATCAGCTGACATTTTAAAAATACTGAGTAGGCTTGTATTCTGACTGAAACTGGACTAGCATGAACTGACTAAGCTAATCAATTGATATTAACAACATGGAAATCCCAACACTGATAGAATAAAGCAACATGAATAACTAATCAAATATGCAAGACTCTAATTTACTGTATTATAAAGCTAGGGCTAAACCATCTTTACAAGAACAAGTATCAACATGTAGCTAGATAGTGGAATT
>JACEIK010001507.1:189151-277829 GCA_018107945.1 Datura stramonium | reverse complement strand
GAATGGTCGTTCATAAGCCCTTACTTATATAATGCGGAGATTAAACGTCGAGGGGTAGACTATAATTGTTGAATGGATTGAATCATGCCCCTTGAATTGTGAGAGAAAGCAAGCTATGAGACTAGTAAATTTTCCTTTGTTACGTCGTGACCTATGCTTGTTTGTTTTCGCATCAGTTCGATTGTCATTACTCGAGGAAGAAGGTAGGGTGATTATAGAGATGAATTGATGTAATTTATGTATAATGGGTGAAAGATTGCGAAGAAACAATTCATGGGAAATCTGAGAGAAAGAACGGGTCGAAGTATTACCTGAATAGTACCGTTATAGTGGTTCAAAAATCGCTGCAGCGAGACCCCGGTGGAGGCAATGATGCCGCCGTAGCGGAGCCCAATCTCGCGAGCTGGCCAGTGTTGTACCTCATTGTAGAACTTCTTATATAAATGATGTAACAATTAACAGGTCGTGAAATGGAGCAAAACTAGGATTGTGCTATAATTGGTGATGTGTAATTCTTGGTTGTGTTTGAATTTATTGATATTTTAACCATGATATATTGTACCTGAAATGATCAATGGAATCTATGAAAACTGGACAAGTTAATGAAGAGGTGTGTCATAATCGAAAGGTAAACCATTTACATGCTGAGAAAAGAGGCCTGGGGCTGGGATGAGATTTGGATGAGCAAATTGAGTGATTGTGTGATCAATATCGTGAGTGAGGGATGAATATGAGTGGCTCATGCCTGAGGTGAGTATCCAAGCGAGCGGTAAGAGTAGTACACAGACAGGCATGACTAAATGATCATATGGCTGGGTGTACACACATGAGTACACAGATAGGTATGATAAAGGTTTCATATAGTTGGGTGTACAGTACATGAATTTCTAGAGTCCCCTATAGATTATGATTGGAAAGGAAAACATTGGACTCCTGGCATGTGTCTATAGTGATGTGATGGAGGTGTTTGCCCGGCATATCACCGATGGTATGAATGTGATATAGAGATGGTGCGGGTATGGTATGATATAGATACAGCTACAATGACCAATAGGTACAAGGTACAAGTGTGATATAAGATATACCGAAATGATTTGGGTATGATGTGAGAGACACGATTGGGATGTAATACACGATGATGCAGTACAAGTATGGTGCCATATGATATAATTGTGATGAAAAGAAATAGGTATGTGCATGTATCTGATCGTGGAGGATTTGACTCCATCAGTATGGTTTGATGCTTCCTTATGTCTTATTGAGTTATTAAATCCGTAATTGTGATTGAATGTCTGATTAAGTGGTTTTTGAGGGTCATAGAAGGCAGCATGATGGGTTTAATAAAAGGTAGTGATTTACCGGGGGACCGCGGGTTTAACTTTATTAATCATGCACTACATTAGGGAAGATCAGGAAATCCTGTGTAATGACCCGTATGTAATTACACGGGGAGGGGGGAGATGACCTAGAACACTCTAAATTAGGCAAGACAACAGTTAAAGAATTATTGTGGAGGGAACTTGTACACCCCATAAATTCTTGACATTTAGATGGCCTATTCGCATGTTGGTTAAGAGTTTTAGAATGACATAAATGCTAGAAAAGGCCCGGGGAAAGACGTACAAGCGCCACATTGAACCACCACAAGAGGAGGCCGAGCGACCCTCCGTGATGGCCAATGTGTCACGGAGGCTAACCTTCGCGTTGGTCGGCGTGTCACGGAGGTGAGGTCCAGCCCAAACTATATAAGATATTTATTATAATTTTCCATAAATCAACTAGAGAACAAAGAGGGTACGAAGGTCCATTGAAATTTCCATCCGATTACGCCGTTAAACGCGGTCCAACTCGCCAATTAATCTTGGGTAGTGAAGTACATCATGGGAGCATTTCTCATGGAGTTAGTTTCATGAAATTCGGCTGAGAATCGTCGTCTACCAACAAGATAAGGTAAGTGGAATTGCTCCAAATTAGTGTAAATGTACTCCTAGCCTTCTAAAGTTGAGTATTTCTCCCTTCCTCGGACTTCCGAGAAATAGCAAGGCCGGTCAGTTTCTCCGATAAGTCAAAGTTTGGGCTATATATATTCAAAGTAGGTATTTTCTTCCGTAAATTAATGAATTAAGTTCTAATTGCTAAGAATATGAATGCCGTTGGAAGAAATAGTCGTAAAGTTAGCTTGAGTTACGCTGTGATACTGTAAAAGTTAATGGACAAGGCATGTGAAGCCAGTTTTTTACTATGAGTAATTCCAAAAGAGGAGCAAACTAGTATAAATTCTAGTAGAAAGTTTCGTAAATGAAGATAAGATGCCCAAGGATGTAATTTTAGTAAAGTACACGTGATATTATCGTGTTCATCCGAAACTTAGTAGAGCAATAAGATCCCTGCAAAGTATTTCGTAAATAGAATAGTAAATTTAAGATGAATTTTGAAAGCATGTTAGAAATAGTAAATCATGTCACTATGAAACTTAGTTATACAAACATGATTCTCAAATGTAAATATTATACCTTGTTTCAAGATTTGATTAAACACGTGTATGACAAAATTTATATATATACCATTATAAGTTTTAGCATGTATTATATATATACACATTACTATCATTAGCTTCAACATGTATCGTATGCGCTAGTATTATCACTGAGACTTGACTGTATTATTTTGGATGGATTACCTAGCATTCATGACCGCCCCAGGTTAGTCAGATTTCACTGTCCGCTAGAGGGAGAGGATACTTCTCTCTACGGAGGGCATGCCGTCCCCAGGGACGAAGATGGGATGCAGCTTCCATATTTTGCCTTGGTTTGCTTTTATACACCCCCATCGAGCGGGCACAATCTTGCAAGTTGATCTCGTGAGTCCTCCCGACTTGTGTATAGCTATAGTCAGGGTCACAGCCCAAGGTCATACTCAGGACCGCAGATGCTTATAGTTACTTAGGGGAGATGGGATGACCTGGTAGGGTATAGATTGCGTGTTGCCAGCCCCTTCCGCTTGTAGCTGTGGTTTATGTGTGCTATGTTATGTATGTTATTCTATATTATTCCATGTTATGTTAGTTATGAATAGATAGACAATAGAAATTACGCTGCTGCACGCCTCCTACCCTTTCAAAGATAGTTGAGGACGCCCAAACTTATACCTCACTCGCCATGGGCCATTTCTTTCTATTCTCAGTTTCCACGCTGCATTTCTTGTCTTCGCTATTTTCCATTGTTGCTTTGCATACTGGCCCAAATGCACTGACGCCCGTTTTGGGGCAATCGTATCACTTGCCCGCAGTGTACTCATAGATGAGGAGTCGATCCTCGTGATTCCAAACTTCTTGAAGACACAGAGTCAATGTACCCCGTCATCCGAGCTAGACAACTAGAGGTTTATTCTTTTCTTGTTGCACAAGTATGGGCAGGCCGGGCCCCGTCCCGACCATCTTATCGCATTCTTAGAGGCTTACGATTGTATATTACCCGTGGATACCGTAATTGGCCATGAGGCCGTGTGTATATTTTAGTTTGTTATGATGGTCGTGTGGGGACTTATTCTGGGCTATAGCGGTGACCTTGCTGTCATGTAGCAAACTTAGCACTTTTTTATTGATCTCGGTAAATAACTAGACAGCACGGTGGCCTTATCACCACATAGGTTCCCTATTAATTTAGTTGTTCTGTAGCCGTTGGATTTCATGTGTGGCTATAGGCCTAGTTGGCCGTGAGGTCAGATGCATGTACCGTTATATAGCCCGGCCGCTTTCTTGAATCCAGAGTTAGAGCCACTCACACCGTATGCTTAGGCTCACCTAGTCCGGAAGAGTCCAGGTCCTAGTAGGGCACCAGCGCTCATGTCTCCTGGGCGGGGCGTGAAAACTTGGTATCGTAGCAGTCATATCCCAGGATTCTACAAGCCGTGCTAAGTAGAGTCTGTCTATGGATGTGTTAAAAATCATACTATACATGATAGGATGGTTGCTTTTTATTCTTATCCAACAGATCAGAGATGTACAAAGAGGGTTGAGTCCCTAGAGCTTACTATATTCTTTTGGTTACAGATAAATGTCACTCTGGACATCCTATCACCGGGCCCAAGATTGACACTGCACAGGGGAAGGCACCAACAGATGCCTCACCCTTGTTTAGAATCGCCGATCGTAGGCAATACAGTAGAGGTATCATCCCAACCTTCTCGTGCCAGCCTCCACCACATCAGAGCCACTTGGGGTGACACCACCTTCGCAGCCTATACGATACCTTCCGACCGTGAGGTCAAAGAGTGGGCGTGTAGTCATGTTAGCACAAATGATGGTTTCTCACAACATGCCGTATACAATGTGCAGCTCGCCAGAGGGTCTGCTCGAGGGTCCTGGGGAATTTGGCTCGAATCCCAGGCCATGTGCACGGATTGAACAGAGGACCTCGTGATTTTCTAGACCAGATGCAAAGTGAATTTTCATGGTTATGCATGCCACGCCTGGCGTAATCGATTGAGTTGGTAGCATTCCGGTTACGGACATCATCGGTGTTGTGGTATGAGTTGGGAAAGGTCCCGAGGAGAGATGTTTCCTCCGACCTCGGTCCAAATTTCTCAAGAGCTTTCCGGGATCACCATCTACCACGGAGATTCGATAGGCCCGGTGGACCGTTTACATTTGGAGCAGGGGGCCATAAGTTCGAGAATACGCCTGGCGGTTTGATTCTTTGGCCCAAAAGATGCACCAAATTTCCTTGTTAATACCATGGCGTACAGAGTACACGCTTCATCATGGTTGAATCCAGAATATGTTGAGACTTTGTATTACGGCTACACCGCGAGAGGACATGGATATTTCCCGAGTTCAGGCATTCGCCCATTACTTGAGGGCATCGTGCAAATGCAATGGGAGATCATGAGGACTATCTGTAGAACAACACCATGGATAGCCGCTTGGAGTTGCAGGAGGCTCGGGAGGACCTGGAAGCCATGACTGGCTGACAAACGCCTGCAGCCCCCGCTCCACCACACTCAAGCAGGGGCCGATGAATGCAGGGGGCGCTCGTGAGACCTGGCTGAGGCTCACTGCATCGGGAGATTCACCACTACGCAGGAGGGTAGAAACAGGCATACCCTACCACTTTGCCCTATATGCAATCGACGCCATTCGAGCATGTAGATACTGGCCTAATGTGATGTTATATTTGTATTAAGAGGGTCATCTCGATGAGAGATTGTCCAAACAGAGGTCGAGACAGACAGACAGACAAAAAGCATCGCAGGTCATGAGCCTAAGATCCCCACAGGCGCAGCCCCGCCTGCATGAGCAAGAGGCCTAGGGTAGATCGTGGCCTCTGAAGTAGCAAATAGGGTCCAAGCCGCACATATGCATTAATATGCGTGGATTTAGAAGCATCACTCGATGTTGTGATAGGTATGATGACCATTTGCTCATACCGCTTATGTATTGATTGATCCAGATCTACTTTAACCTAATGCTACTCCCAATTTGTGGCTCAAAAGTTTAGTTGCACTCAGAGCTGCTTCAAGAACCTTTTAGTATCCACACCCGTCTGCAAGTGACTCCATCATAGCTAGGAAGGGTTTATCGAGGTGTATGTGTGAGAGGTTGCTAATCATCAAATCACAAGATCCGGTAGAATTAGAGATGGTTGATTTTACGCCATTATGGGTATGGATTTGTTGGCTCCATGCTATGCAATG
Organism: Datura stramonium; assembly: GCA_018107945.1. Taxonomy (NCBI): domain Eukaryota; kingdom Viridiplantae; phylum Streptophyta; class Magnoliopsida; order Solanales; family Solanaceae; genus Datura; species Datura stramonium. The sequence continues at coordinate 272,135 of JACEIK010001507.1, read as the reverse complement.
TAGAATAGCCGGACTGAGATAGTTTGATTCCACTTTAGGGGAGGCAAGATGAGAGTGGAAGGGAGCAAGATAATTACGCCAAAAGGTAGGTTTATTTCATCTTCAGCGAGAAAAGTTGATAGCTAAGGGGTGCATTTACCACATTGTCGTGAGTTCAGATGTCTGAGTAGAGCCTCCGACTCTCCGTCTGTCTACAGAATGAATTCCCGCATATATTTCTAGATGAGTTACCCGTATTCCCCTAAAGGGAAATAGATTTTCAATTGATTTTACCACTAGAACCTGTACCCCATATCAATTCCTCCGTATCGTACGGCCCTCGCCGAACTCAGAGAATTAAAGGAGCAAAACAAAGACTGCTAGATAAAGGGCTTTACTGCGTCGAGTACTTCACCTTGGGGTGCTCCAATTCTATTTGTGAGAAAGAAGGATGGATCCCTCCGCATGTGTATAGACTCACTCGATAGTTGAATAAGGTTACAATAAGAATAAGTATCCATTCCTGTAATAGATGATTTGTTTGATCAGCTTAGCGGGGCTAGATATTTCTCCAAGATTGACTTACGGTCCGGATACCATCGTGTTCGAGTTCGTGAAAGGGACATTCCAAAGACCGCCTTCTGTGACCGTATACGACCATTTTGAATTCCTAGTCATGTCCTCTGGCCGACGAATGCCCCAGCCAGCATTTATGGACCCGATGAACAACATCTTCAAGACATACCTGGACCTGCTCGTGATAGTATTTATTTACGATATCCCGGCAGTATTCTCACGTGATGCACCACTGTGCTCATTTATGGACTGTCGCTACACCATTTTTCCTCACGGAAAGGATTCTATACTGACGTCTCTTAAGGGTTGAGAAGAAGAGAGCTCTACCTCACGAATTTAAGGTGCGTTAGGCACCGTTATAAGCCAAATTATTTCCTAAATCACCGTGAGTTGGGTAAGGGCTTTAATTACCTCGAAAGGAAGGTGTTAGGCACCTTTCGAGGTCCACAAAATGTGGTTCCCGCCGTATCATTAAATGAGGAAATTTACTAAGTGAGCAGATAAAATTGATTTTAACTAGTATTATAATAATTAAAGTAACAATTAAAGGAAAACGAGAAGAAAGATGTAGCAACACTAAAATCTAAAGATAAAAAAAGTTGTGGCAATAAACGTAAATAACAAAACATAACAAATTATTAAAATTCGATACTGTACAAATAAATATTTATTTTAATTATGGGTCAAGCTCGATAAGACACCTCACGCATCCCTTAAGGGAATCAGCCAAACGTAGCTCCCACGTTTAGAAATGTTTGACCTATCGATCAATTGGCAGGCAACTTAAATAATACTTTGCAATCTTTTGAATTGCTCGATTATTCAGCGAGCACAACTATCATTTCCGACTACCCACCTAGTTGATTAATTAACTTAAACGCCTAGGGTGATGAAACTAACGTCCTACTATTTGCCTACTCCGTCCCGATCTTAAAGTCCGAGAGGCACCGGGATCGCTTACTTTGGATTTTTTGGGTCTATAAAAATCCTATGGCTTTAAAAGAAAACGTCAAGAAGAATAATAGAAAATAAAAATAAAATAGTTAGCACAAAAGGGTTCATGAGCCTCCATATTAATCTCTGAAAGAAGATTTCCTAAACAAGTGTAAATGAATCAAAAGGCACCCATCTATAACATGCACAATATCATTTTAAACAAATTTCAAATATTTTGACGACCTTTTATTTGACTAGAACAGAGACGAAAAGTCGTGTAATAAAAATATTAAAATGCAAATGTAAGATTTAAATATGCAGCCAATAACATGATATAATTGAGAAATTCCTAGAAGATGAGAGCTTAAGTTCTTAATGCACAAAGTATCTAATAATGCAACTTGTATGACGAACACATATAAGTTGTCGTAGATGCTCTTTTTTAGGTAGAGATATGCATGAAACAGTTCCTATGAACATAATTCCTATATGTTAAAAAAAAAGATTTTATATAAATGTCAATAATGAGTAAACAGACAGCCATGATAATTTTAATCCTAAAAATGTCCCCATTACTAATTTAATATATTCTGCACAAACATGCAAATTAGTTAACGTAGATTTTATAAATGCAAACTTTATGATATTTCTAAAAGCAATGAGACTAATCAATGACATGTTAGCACATAAACAGGTTTAATTAATGACAAAACAATGAGAAACTTACGATTTACATGCGACAAGAAATTCTGATTCCACTAATTCCTAAGACAATGATTTAATGACGGTATGTATTATAAAATCACGGACATGTCAAATTATCAATCCTATAGACATGATTTCTAGGCGAGGTATATATTTATTAGAAACCTATGAACATGCTTTCTAGATGAGTTTAATACCAAGAGGTGATAAAGTAAAAAATATATAAACCCCACCTCCGCACTCCCATTCCACTATTACTCAATGTTTGATACACTATTACAATCGATGAAAATAAATAAATAAATAATACAACACACATGATGCTAAAGAATTAAAAATACCATAGGCTCTCCCATCCCGCGTACTCTTCGTGGATCAGAATGAGATGGTACCTGCTTAAAGGTTAATACAATCATAGATGCACACAATAAATTAAAATTGTTTACTTAATTAATACTCACAACTTGACTTTGTAAAGTGAAGAGGACTTCATTTCACTGCACGTAAGAGAAGAAGAGAAGAAGTAATATTTTATTACTCGGGGAGAGCCACGTAGAGCAAGAATCAAGAAATAATCGTCCTCTCCCTTTTTTTTCTTTTTCTTGTCCCCCAAATGAGAAGTGAAAGGCCGTTTATATAGTTGGAGAAATAGGCATTAAAGGAAATGGATTTAAAAAAAGAACCTCAATCAAAGGAATAATTCTCCCTTAGTTAGCCAAGCCAAAACGTTAATCATACTTACCATAATAACAAACAATAAATCAATGTAAAAGGAAATAGGAAATGATAATCACTACAATCGTATATATATCAAAAGAAATTTTGTCTTTAATTAGTAAATGCTGAAATTGCACATATTTATTATATTAAAAAAATAATAATAAATCAATAGGTCAAATTAAAATCGAAATTTATCTAAATAAGTCAAGAATATTGTCTTCTCAATTAACGAAAAATTAGAGATAAAAAAATCCACCACAAAGCTTCATTTACCATAATTAACGAAAGGAAAGAGAATCGATCATGAAATATTTAACCTTAATACTTAGCGATTAAAATGAAAGATAACAAGCTCACAATGCGTCATATGAATTTGCTATTAACTCACAACATATGAGCATAAATTAAAGAACAACATTTTTTCAGAATTCATGTGAATAATCCAGATGATAACCAAAATCATACGCATACAATTTTAGGTATAAGGAACAATAATGATAACAAACAGATTTATACACATGAAGAATTTCATGGATACGGGGAGTTAAATAATCAATAGAGTTTCGTACATAAACATTCACTTAGTTATGTAGAATTTATCATTAAAACCTTATCATGACGATAAGTACACACAATAATAATAACAAAATGTTACAACTGGATCTAAAACAGATTACTTACTTAATCATTAAAATCGGTTTGAATATTGATGGTAGGATTTGGGTGGCTGGGCTTGAGACGATATTTGGTCGGAGAAGATCAAGAAGAAGAGGCGGTGTGGGTGTTGTTTTCCCGTTGTTGGCCTGGCTCTGGAGGTTGCATGGTTCGCCGGTGGTTTTCAAATAAGAAGGAGGGGAGAAACGAGATGGTGGTTCAACTGGAGTTAAGAGAAAGAGAAGGAGGGAGGTTAGGCGGTCAGCCGGGCAAAGGTTGTTTCATTGATGTTAATGGAGGCATGGTGGCCTCTGCTGGTCGTTGGAGAGGAGTTTCCATGGTAGTGCTACAGAGATGAAGAGGAAGAGGAAGACAATGGTGGTTATGGCGTTTCCTACGAACAGGAGGGAGCGGAGCCGAAAGAGGAAGGGAAGGTCACTGGGTTCTGCTTTTGGTTAACTCGGAAAAATGGGAGAGGAGCTGGGGGCACGGCGCCTGCTTTTCCGCGTTCATGCAAAGGGTGAGGTGTTGTTCCTAAGTGGGCGCGAGGAGCTTGGCTGTGTCATGGCGATGACGGTGGTTTTCCGACAGAGGGAATGTGTTTTGGGTTTTTGCCGATGGTGAGAAGAGGGAGAGGAAAAGTGTTGCTGCTTCTTAGAGGGAGAAGGGAGGAGAAAGGCTTACGTGGGTGTTCTCCGATGGACAAAAGGGTGGCGCTGGGGGAAGATGAACGAGATGATTGGGCGTGGTTTTGAGAGGGAAGATGAGGGAATGGATGAAAAGTTTAGGGCTTTGGGGTGTGAGGTAAATAAGGAAGTATATTAGGGATTTAATAGGAACCGTTAGATTAGATATGGTGGAGAAGCTGAGATTAATTTAGGTAGATGGATTGTGGGTTATGGAGCGGTTCAATTGGGTTAACGGGTAGAATCAATTTAAAATTGAATTGAATTCAAAAATGGTCGATTTGATAAAATAGGCTGAAATTGACATAACCGTGGCTAAAAATTGGTATAAATTGAATAAATTGGCCGATTTTGAAATAAATTGAATGAGATTGAATAGAAAATGGCTATAATTTAAATAATTTGGAGGAAAGTGAATTTAGTCATATTAAATATACTACATTTGTAGATAATGTAAATAATGAATAATAAAATAGTTTAAATTATAGAAAAATTATTTAAATATTATTATTAATAAATAAAATCATAAATCTTAGTTTACTTATGTAAATACTTATTATTAAATTATTATATTTATGAATATTTTAAAGACTAAAATATAAACTCAAGTTATCAAATATTATAAAAATCATAAATTTTTTAAATTAAATTTCTATTATTTATAAATTCGAGTAAAAATATTAGTCAAATAAATTTGTAAAATTATGTAAATAGTTTATTAAATAAATATATATTTCAAAATAAGGGTGCATATTAAACTAAATACATTATATACTATGTAATTATTTAATATCAAAACTTAAAATTAATATGGGTCATATATATGTAACTTGAACTAATTTTTACAATATTATGATAATAAATTATTTTATAAATGTAAAAGTGTTTCTAATTTTTGCGTAAAATAAATAAATAAAGTATATACATATATAAGCAAACATATTAAGGCGTAGGTAGATCAAAATTGGGTGTCAATATGGACAAGGTCTGTGATTCTCAAGGACCATCACTGTATGCCAAGTTCTCTAAATGTGAATTTTGAAGAACTCAAGAGCCTTCTTGGGGCATATTATGTCGTATGCTGGTATACAAGTTGCACGCAGAAAATAGAAGCGATAAGGAAAACATGGCCTGTGACTTACCACTGACCGGTCCCAGCTTTCAGAGATTAAAGGTGGTACTATAGAAGATTTGTTGAGGGATTCTCCACCATAGCGGCACCTCTCGAATTAAGCCGACGCAAAACAAAAGAAAGTCTCAAGTGGACGGAGGCATGTGGAGCAGAGTTTTTAAGAATTATGACGTGACTTCCCACCCCCAATGTTAACATTTCCGCATGGTACAGAGGGTTATGCAATGACAGACGCCTTATTGAGTTAGGATGTGTGTTGATGCCGTATGGTAAAGTAATTGCTTATGCTTCCGCAACCGAGGAAACACGAAAAGAATTATCATACTCATGACCTCGAACTAGCCGAAGTGATCCACGCCCAAAAGATATAGAGACATTACTTGTATGGCATTCATGTGATATTTTCATCGACCATAAGAGCCTGCAGATATCTTCACCCTGGAGAGTTGAACTTACTGGCAGTCGTTGGTTGGAAGTGTTGAAAGATTATGATGTAAATATTCCGTATCACCCATGAAGAGCCAACGTAGCAGCGCATGCCCTACCGCAAATCTATGGGGAGTTTGGCGACTTGTCACGCCCCAAAACCGGGGGTAGGGCGCAACCGGCACTCGATTCATGATTGATCGAGTAGCTTCAGCTATATGACATCTCGTAGAATTCATAACACTTAGGCCAAGGCCCTATCACAATCAACTCGTCACAACCGACTCCATAATATTTCTCAACAATATAGGCAAACAATCGAAATGCAAACAAGGCTATGAGTATTCTAAACTAAACAACAAAAGCCGACAAGGCCACAACCGAATATTGTTACATTCTAAGTCCACAAAGCCTCTAAAGAGTAAACTGACTGGAGCACTGGAACAAGCCCGACCTACCCATAACCGTATCTCAAAACTCAAGCACAAATAACTAAGCCCTAGCTCAAGGAAGAAAGGAGCATACCAACCATCCGTTGATCTCATGAACTCATACCAAAATGGCCATCCCGACCTTCTACCCGCACCCGCGGTACGTAACGCAGTCCCCAAGCAAGGGGACGCGGCATGGAATGAAATGTACCGGCATGTAAGGCCGAAACCGTAACCATGAGATAAAAATCGAAGTACAACTTAGCACATAAACATGTAAAGGATAAATATAACTTGGAACTATGACCTATAATTGATATCAACTTACTTAACATAACCGGAGCTCAAGATAACCGCACCAGAATGGTTTTAATGGTAATAACTGAATCTTGGAAATTGAAACTCCGATAATAATCCTATAATAAGATGAAAATGCAAATAAGAAATGCACAAGAAAGAAACTATAACTATAATGCTGACCACCAACCGTAGTAAATCCATATAAAATTGCCAAGCCGTTGTATCATAATCGGGGTAAAATAAAATGTCTCCGAACGATGTACTACATCAGTAAAATAAAGATCTCTAGCCGATATGCCATACCAAGTAAATAAAAATATCTCCAAAATTCTGTGCAATACTGTAGTAAAATAAAACATCTCCACTGGTAAAATACCGGGGTAAAATAAAATATCTCCAAAATGGCATGCAATACCGAGTAAAATAAAACATTTCCACCCAAGGTATAATGTAGTGGTAAAAATAAAACATCTCCAATCTGCAGTAACATCAGTAAAATAAAACATCTCAAAATGGGCAGCTATACCGAGGTAAAAATAAAATATTCTCAATCCTAATCATTAATGGAGCCGATAAAGCTTATACAGAATAATTTAACACATGAAGCATTGAAATGACAAATGCTTAATCAGGTCGTAATCATTCCCTTTCAGAACATATAAATACAAGAGTACATATACCATGTAAAATTAGAAAATGAGCACATATATCACGAAATACAAATTATATACAAACATGTCAACTCGCTGACTCGACGGACCTTCAGAAGGTTTAGCCAACATAAGAATTTTAGAAGACTTACAAGCAATGTCCTATAGATAGTCTTACCAATTTAACATATCGCTTGAGTAGAAGCACATAGATTCCTATTTCTATACAATCCTTTGACATTTGGGAACTACATATATATACCGCCCAAAGGGTGGTTCCTATATGTATCGACAACTTATACATTGGAACTTCATTTCCAAACTTATCACGTCGATGTGCACATGCAGCTTCAATTCATTTGCCTTATTTGGCAGGAAAACATGGACCGATAACTTGAAGAATGGAGTTATTGTCATAACGCTAACATATACATAGAGTTGAGCCGAATTACGTATACAACGTATGAGACTTCTTTATAACGTATAAACTCGTATTTAGTTAGCCGAAAGTGACCTCCCGGGATTAGAAGTTCAAGCTTAACCGATCATTATCATAGCCTCGCCTTATACTTACTTAGACATTAGGAACATTGGTACTGAGAATCTCTCCTCCAATTTAGAAATTCAACTAATAGCTCAACAAGAGCTAAACATAAAGATACATGACTTGGAATATAACTGCAAGAATTAACCGTATGTTATAACATGAAAATCGTGTACACATTAAGAATTCTTACTCGGGAAGACATATAAAGACTTGAGTTTTTAGACTTGTATACAACACCAGATACTTGACTCGAGACATTGAAGTATAATTCTAAATATGATCTCTCAAAAACTTCTTAGATCAATAGCACATTTCAACATAAATTAGGACGTAAAGACATAACTTAAGGCTCAGACTTGAGCTCTATAACTTGGGAACTCATGAGTAACTCTCTAAGTGATGCCTTTATAGGTGAATAAAGATATATAGTCGTAATTCAGTGATGCCGGATTAACTTACATAACTTTGCAATTATCCGTGGAGCTTAAGAAAGCTTACATAATCATAAGTGACTTAGAAGATCCTAGATTACCTCTTTTCGCATGGTAGAAAATTCTCAACACTTAGAATAGGTAACTTAACATAACTTTAGGTATAGCAGAGAGCTTCTCACCTAAGTTACTATTTTGCGTACGTGCAACTCTAATTATTTCATAAAAGGTTAATACTTTAGTGGTTATTCATCAACTTAATACATATTAAACATAAACAACTTGAATTATAACTCTTTTGCTAAACGTCTTAGAACAGTCACTCAGTCATGCCGGCCTCGTTCACCATCGTAACCCGTATCGTCTAATTTAACAATATCTAGCTCTACTTTCCTTATTCATCTTAACTTCTTGCCAAAAACTATTCACTCTACACTCAAGTTTTTACTCGTGTGTCACTATTCCATCAATTCTTATACAAACTTACCTCTTTGCCTAATTGACAACTTAGCCACGCTTTCCCCATTAACATGTATTGATTTAGTTAATTCACTACGTGCCGCTTGCTTAGCTTTAAAGAGGAAAAACATAAAATTTACTTTTTATCTTAATCACTTTGCAATATAAACATATAGGAGGGATTAATAATATTATTGTTACATAATAAGCCTGCTTACCCTAATCGGCTTGGCGTCATCTTCTTAGCTTAAATTCAATTATGTGTCGTCATCTTAGCATTTCGTACCACTTTCACTAAGTGACCAGATCTTAACATATATTCAACATCACATACGCATACCGAAAAGGACCACCACGGTCTACGTTAAGGGGACTTTAGACTCGATTTAGAACTCCGACAATAATTGTATAAAAATTACGCCTTTCCCTTCACGTTTGTTCGTCTAACCATTCTTACAATCAAGCTTTATGCCAAGTAGTTCCACTTTTGTAAAGGATCATACATTCTCAATATGTTTTTAAGAACATAGGAACATTGATCCTTTCAATAACTTAGTTTTGTTCTTGAAAACAAGGAAAGGACGCTTACATACCTGGCACGGCCGACTCTAATTCTCACAAAATCTCCTTTTCTTTCAAGTTTACTCCTTAAGGCTCCTTCCAAGTCCAGTTTACAAACCCAAAAAGCAGCAACTTCACTTCACCAAAGTTCTGGAAAAATTGGGCATCAACATGCCATAAAAACGCACAAAGAAACAACAACACAATACTACAACATTCTCCAAGTTATAACCTCATAAACTAAAAGAAATCAAAAAGGAAATTACTTACCCTTTCTGAGATGTTATCAAATAAAATAAGAGATAACCCTACTGCTTCTCTGCCTAGAATCATCTAAAAACGCAGAAAGACCACAATCAACCACAAGACAACAACAAGTCATGACTTCCTTCCTTGCCTCAAAGCCCAAAGAGACAAGAGTGAAGTCATCTGATATCTTTCACCATTACATGTAGCTCTTAAATTGTAATTGAAAAATAAATGATGAATGGAGTACAAATGAGCTTTTTAGCTACAAATTACTTCATACAGTAAGTTGGCGTGGTGCTCGCATGCGGCGCCCGTGCGACGTGCCGTCGCGCGCGCCCGTCGTCAAGAGGCTCCCCGTGCGCCCGCGCATGGGCGTTTCCAGCCCAACGGTGTTGTCTACAAATGACATAACTTTACTCCGAACTCCAATTGACGAGCGCTATCATCGTGAACTAGACTCAAATATCTTTCATTTGATTGGCTATAGGACTTCTAAATCATTATATATTTGGAGATATGTCCATTTAAAGTTGACCCTTATTTACAAAACTTCACATACTCTTCGCTTTTCCTGTACATGTTTCCTCCTCACCTACTAATATACAACCCATAATCCCCTTAATATGAAATCTAACCATCAAATAATCATCAAAAATTGGGGTGTAATAAGATTTATAAAAATTTTGAGCAGCGGAATTGCCCAGAAATACACCTCAGCTTAGCCGCCTTAGCCATTCGTAAAGGCAATGAGACAACAAAGTGGTAATCTGCACACCGCAGCTTTTTCATTAGTTGTGTGAGATAAAGGAATGGCGAATATGAAGATCCCGACTCGTTCACTAAAGAAAGAGTCTGGGTCACAGTGCTTGATTTTTAGGTAATCGAGGATGAAGTGTTGCAATTAAAGGCCGCCTTTGTGTTCCGTATATTTCGTATCACTGAAGCAGACATGAGCGAGGCACATTACGCCCGCTATTCTCTCCACCCAAAGGCCACTTAAAAATGTACTCATGATACCGGTGGCCAAGCATGAAAAGTGGAAATAGTAGAATTTGTAGCCCAAGGTCCTTAACCGGCCAAAAGAAGTAAAAGCGAACAATTTAAAACCAAAGTGTTTAACTCAAGACATAGTTATGCCTCTTTGGAAGTGTGAAGCAATAAATACGGATTTTGTAGCAGGATTACCTCCCTAGACCAAACATAGAAAAATGACACCTACTTGGGTAAATGCTGACAGACTGAAAAATCAAATTTCACTTTCTCGCCAAGAAGGGACTACTTTCGAAGATTATGATGAGTTGTATATCGCTGAAATAGCCGACTACACGGTTCCAAAGTTGTCCATTATCTCCGCGAGTTGGGACTACAAATGCTAAATTTTGGCAATCTTTAGAGAGAGGCTTGGGGACACAGATTAACTCGGAGTACGCCTTTCCACCCCTACGCATGGACAGCAGAACGTACCATTCGGGCTGCTCTAGAAAGCTATGTTACGAGCGTGCAGTATTGGACTTTGGAGGTAGCCGATGGAGCACCTACCACTTATTGAGTTTTCTTATAACAATAGCTACCACTCAAATTATCCGTGATGGCGCCTTATGAGGCTTCTGTATGGGTGAAAATGCATCGCCTGCTATTGGTTTGAAGTAGGAGAGCCGCACTAATTGGGCCGAGATATTCATCACCAAGAAAAGGTAAAGCTTATCAAAGAACGCCATCAAGCCGCCGTAGATGCCGTAAAATCATATGCCCATTTTGCCCACAAGGTAAACTGAATTTAATGTGAATGACTCGGTGTTTTTGAAAGTTTCTCCTATGAAAGGTGTGGTGAGATTCCGGCAAGAAAGGTAAGCTCAACCCGAGATTTGCTGGGACTTATCGTATTCGTCAAGAATAGGCCAAGTGGCAATGAGTTGAACTTACTTCCGTAATTAGAGTCCTGCTCACCCAGCTTCCACGTGTCCATGCCGAGCAAGTATAGGAGACCCTTCCGCAGTTTTCCTGGCCCAAGATGTTGAGGTTACTGAGAGATTGCTTATGAAGCAGGTTCCAAGAGCTTCACCGGACAGCAAGACTACAGGTTGAGAACTAAAGATGTTGTCGCCAAGGTGTTATGGAATAATAGGAACCGAGAGGAAACGACCTCGGGAGGCAAGAAGATATGAAAGCCGATATCCTCGCTATTTCAGACTTACTGTGAGGTATGTTGTTATTAATGTTGTTTTTATATTCACGTGCAAAAGTGAGATGTTGACTTTGTGATTAATGAAATGAATGTTATAGCATTATGTGAAGCATTTGTATTGGACTTTCTAAGTTCTTGATTTTTGATAGTCCATACATAGGAAACTCACTAAATTTTCTAGAATAAGTCAAGTAAGTTGAAATTCTTGGTAAAGTAGAAGTTTACATTCGAGGAAGAATGTTCTTATGTGAGGATGTTACACCCTAAATTCTGACATTTACGGCTATCTCGTGACAAGGGTTATAATTAGAATGCCATACATGCTAGAAAAAGGCCCGAGGAAAGACCGAACAAGCACCACGTTGAACCATCGCAAGAGGAGCTGGGCGCACCCTCCGCGATGGCCAACGTGTCATGGTGGAGGCTCACCCCGCATGCCATAAAAGGTGGTCACGAGGTGAGGTCCAAATTTCCAACTATATAATCCCCCACATCATTTTTTTAAAGATAATTATTATAATTTTCCATAAATCAACTAGAGAAATTGTGAGGGCACGAAGGTTCCATTGAAATTTCCATCCATTACGCTGCTAAACGGGTCCAAACTCGAATTAATCTGTGGTTGTGAAGTATTAAGTCGCCGGAGTATTCCCAAGGAGTTAGTTTCAGAAATTGACCATGAATCACTCCGTCCTACCGAGCTAGCAAGTGAAATTGCTATAAATTAGTGTCAATGTACTCCTAGCCCTAAAGTTGAGTATTTCTCCCTTCCGACTGGTACAAAATATTGTGCTTTTCGGTTGTTTTAAGTCAAAGTTTGGGCTATATATATTCAAAGTAGGTATTTTATTCCAATATCGATGAATTTCGCTCTAATTGCTAAGGGAATGGTGAATGCATGAAGAAATAGCTGAAAGTTAGCCGAGTTACGCTAGATACTCGTGAAAAGTTAACTGACAAGGTATGTGAAGCTAGTTTCTACTTAAAGTTAGTAATTCCAGAGAGAAAACTAGCATAAATTCTAGTAGAAAGTTTCATCAAAGATGAAATATTTTATGCAATTTAGTAAAGTACGTCGTATATTATTGTGTTCAAATAAACTTAGTAGAGAATATAAGATCCCGTAGCATTTCATAAATAGAATAGCATCTTAAGATGAATTTGGAAAGCATGATAGAAATGGTAAATCACGTTTACCATGAAACTTAGTTATACAAAGATGATTCTCACCGTAAATATTATACCTTGTTTCAAGACGTATTGCCACGCCAAGATGACAGAATTTATATATATACCATTAATGGGCTTTCAAGATGTATTATATATACACACATTACTATCAATAGCTTCAAATATATCGTATGCGCTAGTATTATCGCCTGAGACTTGACTCGTATTATTTTAGGATGGATTACCAGCATCTACGCACTACTCCTAAGATTAATAGTTGTATCGCACTGGCCCACGCAGGGCGAGGATACACGCTGACGGAGTGGCATGCCGCTCCCTAGGGGATGAATATGGGATGCCTATATTTTGCCTTGCTCGCTTACACCCCGTCGAGCTGGTATGCCCGGTGTTGATTCAAGAGTCCTCCTGACTCTAGGTACGCTTATAGTCGTGGGCTCACAAGCCCAAGTGCATACCTAGGGACCGACAGGATGCTTATAGTTACTAGGGAGATGGGATGACCTTGGGTAGGGGTATAGATTTTGCTGGTTGTACCTTCCGCTTATGGGGATTTTCAGTAAGGTTTATGTGTGCTATGTTATATATGTTATGCTATGTTATGCCATGTTATGTTAGTAATGAGGATAGACAAGAGAATGCCACGTTGCTGCACGTCCTACTCCTTTCGGCATAGCTATGATGGGCCTTAAACTCATACCTTCGCCATACCATTTCTTTCTATTTCAATTCTACGCTTATATTGCTTTGTCTTCGGCTATTTTCCAATGTTGCTTTGCATACCGCACTCGCCGATACCGACGCCCGTTTGGGACGTCGCATTACTTGCCTGGCAGGGTACTACTGACGAGAGTCGAGATCCCTCGTGGATCTCCAAACAAAGACATGCAGTCATCATCTCCTGCCATCCCGAGCTAGACAACTAGATGTTTATTCCTTTTCTTTGTCAGACAAGATGGGGTGAGGCTCGGGCCCCGTCCCGACCATCTTATCAAGATCAGGAGGCTTGCGCATTGTATATTTCCGTGGTTAGTCAGACTGCGGTGTGAGGCCGTGTGTATGATTTAGCTTGTTTATGATGGTCGTAGGGGCCTTATTCAGTTGGTAGTCGTGACCTTGCTGGTCATGTAGCAGCCATACTTGTTTTCTCGATCTTAAAAATAACTAGACAACATGGTGGCCTTGTCATTCGTTTTAGGATTCTATTAATTCAGTTGTTCCAGAATGTTGATTTCACAGTGGCTAGGCCTAGCTCTACCTGGTACGTATTTACAACTGCTATATAGCTCACGTTTTCTGTGAATCCGTGAGTTAGAGCGCCGACACTGTGTATGCTTAGGTTCACTAGTCCAACAAATTCAAGTTCCTAGTAAGGCACTAGGTGCCGCCATGTCTCCCAAGGCGGGGCAAAGTGATGTAACTAGTGTAATTGATGATTTTGTGGAGGTTCGTTTTTGGGACCGTTGCACGGGGTTTTTCTACCGCAAGGAGACCGTGCAGAGTATTGGAGTCCCAAATCAGAAATGGATCGAGGAATTAACATCTGATTGCCGTAATATTTTCGATCGTTATAACGGGTCTACTACAAGAGACAATACAAGAACTTATAGTGGGTTTAAGTGGGGATTTCCGGGTTATACCCCATAATTTCCAAAACACGAAGATTGAAGGTCCGCACGTGAATTCTCCCCTGTGCATTAGCTGAACTTTCCCCAAGGTAAGTCTCTAGCCAATTCCTTTCCCCATTGGAGATTCCCCGAACACCCTAGAATCATATGGTGGCCCTTAATGTGATCTCTAAGCTAAGAAACCCTTAGGTTGATAGACTGTGGTGGATCATGGGAGTTAATGGGGTGGGATGATTGTAGTTTATAGGGGTAATGATTATTCAAGGTTTGCCTTTTAGAGAACCTCGGGTTACAGGAATTGAGGCCTAGAACTAGGTGGAATCGGGTTTTATTTTTAAAAGTCTCGAAGGGACGGGTTTGAACTTCTAAGACCCTTATTTGAAGAGTAAATGATGAAATTACTCTATAATTGTTGTTGTAGATTTCGAGTATCTCTGGGGCTTTGAGAAAAGGCAAGGCCCCGTGAGAGTCACTTTTCTTACCCAAAAATTTGAGATAGGTTATGGTTTAGGGAAGTTAGACTCTATATAATGTATGTATCTATGCAATCAGATGTGTTGATTGTTCTTAAGGGACATTAGCTGTTATAGTGATTTTTCTTGTTGATGTAAACCTGATATGATATGCTTGACCAATCAATGTGGAATTGTATTTGTCGGGATAATGGATTAGGTTTTTGCATGTTATTGAAGTGATTGAAGAATTTAATGATTCGACTACAGAGGAGACAAACTCCTAAATGTTATAATGATGAAACCGCTATGTTTAATTGCTTAGAGAAATGGCTGAGGATAGTAAGAATATCCCGCAGATGAGAGGCTCGTGGCTCGAGGGGAGCATCTAGTGAGCGAACAATATTTGTTGAGGGCTCATGACCCGAACGCAACATCCTACTGTTGAGCTGGTGAGTGAGCGGGTAATTGATGCCGGGTAATAAGACATGAATTTCTGGTGAGTCCCCCACAGCCACGAAGGGCAAAAATAAGACCTCTAGTATGTGGGTACATTGGATATTGATGATGGAGTGTTTATGGTGATATGGCGTGTGTGTGCTTCCGACATGTCACATTTGTTCTATTTGTGATGTATTTGTAATCATGTTAAAGACTTGGAATGAGTAAGTGCAAAGTGATTGTTGAGCTCTAGATCTTGTAATTGTAATCTAAATGAGAAAAGTGAAAAATTTGAAGTATGGTGTGGTTAACGATTATTGACGGTTGAGCTGTTATTTTTATGATAAATTTCTTAAACGCAGGTGATGATGAGAAGTTGAGAATTGATGCCGTGCTTGTGTTATCCGCATGCATACAAACCGTTGGAAATTAGTGAAAGGATGAAGGTGCATCGTTTGTTACCAAGGCGTACCGCTGCTAATCTTAAATCCTGTCCTCGCTATTAAAAGACCGCCTGCAGCAAAAAGCCTAATCCAATGAGTGTTTCGTTATCACTTATGCAAAGAGCATTATTCTTGAAATGTTTACTATGTTTATGTATGATGCTTGAATTGATTTCATATTGTAGTTGCAATGTTATATGCTATTATATATGGTCGGCCGATGATGCCTACTCAAAGACTGTGAGCCAGATCGAGGCTACCCTACACTCTTTTCGAAAGTGCAATTCAAAACCGTAAAGCCCTCTCATCCTCACCTATAGAGCAACAGTTAGCTTCACTGGTGAGCTGGTCGCAAGATGGGCACCCACTCATCCGTTGGAAGATGTCTTTCCTCCCGACTTTCGCTTATTTATTTTATTAGACTTCTCATTCTTAGTTTTATACCTAGATGTTTGGTGCAATAAATTTCGGATCTTGGGGGATTATTGGTTGTTTTACTTGAGATGGTTGTTGGGTGGTTTTTGGATATTTATTATTTATAAAGTCTATTTTCTTTTGAAGCGTCTGATGTCAGGGTATTTGTTGGGAATCATTGGTTCACCCATCAGCTCAGGTGTTTCCAATCATGTTCACTTAGGTCGGGATGTGTTAATGCCCCAGGGTTCCCGTCGATCTCATCGCACTCAAGATAATATCTGGGTAGAGTCTGGCAGACGGGTGCGACAGTGATTTTGTAACTTGCTTCCGAGGAGGCCGCAAGACCAAGAAAACTCCTTTCTTATCTTTATTCATGCGATTACTTGATTCCAATTAGGTATCCGCCGATCCAAATTGGTATCTAGCAACCCTATTTCTTTCTCTTACAACTGGTGGAGAACACACGCGATGCGAATAGAGACGCAACACCGAGCCAGCAGTAGCTAGAAGCCTTTCCGCCATTAGTATCCGGTGATCCAAATTGGTATCTAGCAAATTTTATTTCTTTCTCTTACATATGGTGAGAACACATGCGGATGCTAACATGACGCAAAGACTGAGCCAAAGAAGAAGAAAAGCTCGTGTAGAGGAAAGGCCGAGGATGCTGGCGAAGGCCTACCGCAAACAGAGGATGAGCCACGCTCCTACTCCAAGACGAGAGAGTTCAAGATCTTCATCTCCTCATAGCTTCAGTGAAAGGGAGGCTGTGAGGAGGTGGAAGTACCAACATAAGGAGGTTCCCCGCCTCTAGAGTCCTCCGAATTCGCCCCAGTCCTTAATCTCCCGAGTGGCTCCGGTGGGATGGCCAACACCAATAATTCCACAGGCGTATCCGGGATACAACATACTACCGTAATGGTTCCCTCGCATTGATGACATGTCCGAGGCAATGCATGTTCTCCAGCCGTGGTTGGGCCCGTGATGATAAGGAGGAGCATGACTTGTTCCTGTGAGGTTCACCGAGATGAAGCCTCCCACTTTTTACGGTACTCAGCAAGACGCCTATGAATTCATTATGATTGTCATGAGAGGATCTATAAGATGTGGTGGTGGAGAAATATGGTGTAGAGTTTGTCATTCCAACATGGATGATGCAAAGCTCTAGTGGAGGGCTTTCACGAGTGCAAACTAGTAGGGTCACCATCATCGAATTCGGACCCACCCTACTCCATGTTTTTAGAGAAGTATGTATCCCGTACTCTTGCCGCACAAAGAGGCGAGATGAGTTCACCACTATCGAGAAGGGAAGCTCTTCACATGCCTCACGAGGCCCTGCTCCATTGACTATCCAAGTATGCTCTAATTCCTTACTATCCACAAAGAAAGAAAGGATCAGAAATTTGTTAAAGGTACGAAATGTGGGTCTCCATGCATCAACACTCAGATGGTCTCTGTGTAAACCTTTAGGAGGTAGTGGAATATATAAAGAACATAAAAGGGGTGAAACAGAAAGGGCGTAAAGCAATGTCGAGAAGAAAGGTCGGAGAGTGTTTCTATAGTATCTCTGCCATAGGACTCTAATACCATAAGGTTTCTCCGCGCTCCTATTCAAATGACTATACAGAAAGCCGAAGGTTTGTCTGAAAACACTCCCTCGACTTCATCGTAAGGCACAGCTTTGGGGGTACTCATCTTCTTTTGTTCTCGACTTCGGGGCTCATCCTATTTCGTTGTTCCTGACGAGGCCGCCGTTGATTGAGAAGGTATGCCACGAGTGTGGGAAGTATGGCCATATTCGCATATGGTGTCCCGAGTTTGTCCATGACGGACAAATCATTCCACACTCCAACTCCTTCTAGCTTCATCCTCGCCGAGAGGAGGCACGCTTTCAAAGCAGGACCATCCACATACGGGGAAGTAGCCAGTCACCACCTGCTAGAGGTAATCGCTCAGTAGAGAAGGTGCTCAAAAGGGGTAGTGACACCTAAACATCCCAATCGCGCGCTCACAAAGTGTAGCCGTGGCTCACTTCCTTATGCTTTTCCCGGTAGACCCGAGGCGAGGCTTCAGACGTTGTTATTACAAGTATTATCTTCGTGTCCGACAAAAATGGCTATTGCGTTGTTTGATCTGGGTTCTAATTTTCCTATGTGTCCCCGTTTATTTTGGGTACTGGGATTGATCTGTTTATAATGTGTTTTGATACTCCTATCCATGTGTCTACCCCTCGTTGGGGATTCTATCATAGTGATAGGGTTGTTCGAGATTATATTGTTGATTTGTAGGATTTGACTCAGAGATTTAGTGATCTGACATGGTTGATTTTGATGTGATTCTCGAAATAAGCCGGTTATCTCCTTACCAGCTGCCATTCTAGATTTCAATTCTAAGACTCGTCATTATATCGTGCCCTAGGGTCGTCTGTTAGAGGAGTGGAACCGTAGCCCCGCTTCCTAAGAAACTCATTTTTTATTTGTGCCTATAAGTAAATAGAGTTTGTTGTTCAACGTATCTAGCATATATTCGAGATACTAGTTTTGACTAGCCCTTCCATAGAGTCGGTCCAACTGTTTGTGAGTTCTCAGAGGTGTTCCTTGCGCATTCCGACCAGCATACCGCCGGACCGTGATATTGGATTTTGCATAGACTTAGAACCAGGTGGACCCGACCATTTCTATTCCGCCGTACCAAATGGAACCAAGCTTGAGCTGAGAGAACTCAAGGAGCAAGGCTTGCAAGAGCTTCTAATAAGGGGTCTATTAGAAGGCGTTCCTTCTCATTGGATGCTCCGGAATTTTGTTTGTGAAGAAGAAAGACGGTAGCATGAGGATGTGCATTAATTACCATTAGTTCAACAAGATAACTATTTGAAACAAGTACCCTTCTCAAATAAATGATTTGTTTGATTAGTTACAGGAGCAGCCGTGTTTTCAAAGATTGATTTGAGGTCAGTTATCACCAACTAAAGATTTGGGCTAAGGATATTCCCAAAACAACCTTTCAGACTAGGTATGTGCATTATGAAGCCTCTCGGGTCATAATCGCTCGAACTCACTAATGCCCCAGCCACGCTAAGGTGCTTGATGAATGGTATCTTCAAACCCTACTTAGATTCCTTTGTGATTGTTTTATTGATGATATCCCGGTACTCTAAGACCAAGCAGAGCATGAGAATCGTTGGGGTTGGCCGGAGAAGAAAGCTTGTTGTATGCCAAATTCACTAAGTGTGAGATTTGGTTGACTCAAAGTCTTTCCGGGGAATGTGGTCTCCAAGGAGGGAATCGCTGACCTACGTAAGGTGGAGGCGGTCGAAATTGGGCTAGGCCAACTAACATGATAGAGATTAGAAGTTTATGGGCCGGCAATTACTATCGTCTGGTTTGTGAAAAGGTTTGCATCTATCGTTTAGTACTCACTAGTTGACTCCAAAAGGATGTACCTTGGCTGGTCTCGAGGAATGTGAAGAGAGTTTTAAGAAGCTTAAGACCCCGCCAACCATGGCACCCATTCTCGCATACCAATAGAAGGTAAAGATTTTGTTATTTATTGTGATGTCCTTACCTGGGTCCAAGTGGTGGCCGTGGTTAATGCAGGAAAGGTGGGTCATTGTTTAAGCCTCGAGATAGTTAAAGGTGCACCGAGAAGAATTATCCCACACATGACTTAGAGCTAGCGGTGGTATTCACCCTAAAAATCCGGAGGCACTACCTATATTGGGCTCAAGTAGAGGTATTCATAATCATCGAAGCCTACAAATGTGTTTTCCCGTATGATTCAATTTGAGGCAGAGAAGGTGGATGGAACTGACAAGGATCATGACTTCATCATCTTGTATCACCCAAGGAAGGCTAATGTGGTGGAAGATGCATCAAGCCGGAAGGTAGTACTGGGCGGTCTAGCTTGCCTGGAAGCTACTCGATGGCCGGGCGAGCCAGAGAAGTTCACACTAGTAAATAGTTTGACGAGGCCTTTCGATAGAAACAGGATACTAGCTAGCATGGAGGCTAAGTCATCGTTGTTAGGAGGAAATAAAGGCAAGATAGTTTGAGGATAAAAAGTCAAGTAACATCCGAGATAAGGTTCTGGCTGGGAGAAGCCAAGGAAGTAGTTCTAGATGGTGAAGGGGTCCCGAGGATAAGCAAGCACACGTGTTTTCCCCGACAGAGCTAATTAAGACTTTCTAGTAGAAGCTCACAACTCGGGTACCCATCCACCCCTCGGAGTCACCAAAATGTACTATGATCTAGAAGACTATTGGTGGGGTAGAATAAAGAAAGATACTGTTGACTATGTTGCCCAATATTTGAATTATCAAATAAGTGAAATTAAGAACCGTAAGCTTGGGAGTACTTCTGCAGGATGTCTATCCTCAGTGAAAATGGGAGAGAATAGCTATGGATTTCGGAGTTGATTCCAAAGACTTTGGGAATATTTGGAAAATCCATTTTGGTTATTGTGACCGATGGACCAAGTCCGATCACTTTTTCCCAGTCTGCACTCCCACAGTGCCGAGAGGTTGGCCAAGTTGTATGTACATGATTCGGTTGCACGGCATGTCGAAATAATTGTGTCCTGACAGTGGTACTCGCCCAATTTCTCATTTTGGAAGGACCTCGCATAGCAATTTAGGCGCTGTAGTTAATTATGCTATAACCTTCCATCCTTAGATAGATGAAAAGTCAAAGGACCATTCAGCATTAGATTATATACTCTAGGCCTATGTTATAGATTTTGGGGGCCATTGGGATAAATTTCAACCCTTGCTAGAGTTTTCCTACAACAATAGCTATCACTTCGAGTAGAATTGCGCCATTTAAAGCTCTATACGGGATAGGCTGTGTGTCTCAAATTGGGTGGTTTGACGTATTTAAGGTGAGACCTGGGGAACCGGATTATCATGAATTTAGAAAAGTTGCGCTTAATTCAGGAGCATCTTATGGCGTTCAAAGTAGCTAAAAATAATATGCATAAAGAATATGAGGAGACATGGAGTTTATGGGGGAGAAAAGCCCCCGCTCTGGTATCCCCATGAAGGGGGTGATGAGCTCTAGTTTTAGGGCAAGCCTGGGCAGAGGTACATTGACCGTTTGAAATCCTCCGGCATGTGAGAAGTAGCTTAAGAGTTGGCCTTGCTTCCAGGGTTGTCTCTGGGGTAAGACTCACATGTTCCCATGTCTCAATGTTGAAGAAATATCATGGGGATGGAACATTTTTATTAAATGGAACTCCGTACTGCTAGATGAGAACTTGTCCTATAAGGAAGAGCATGTGGCGATATTGACTAGGAGGTCTCGTGAAGCCGAGATCAAAGAAATTACGATGGTAAAGGTACAGTGGAAGAATCGTCCTATAGAGGAAGCCACTTGAAAGGTCGAGGCCGATATGCGAATCAAATATCCTCAATGTTTCACGAAATATGGTACTTTCTCTTCCTTGCCTTGTAGACTGCTTGGGGAAGAATGGTGTTTTAATTGGTACTTGATGTAAATGACCCGTATGTCATTACGAAGGGGTAAAATTGACCTAGAACACTCTAAACGAGGCTAGACAAAGAGTTAGAGAAGTGTTGTGGAGGGAACTAGTGTAATTGATGATTTTGTGGAGGTTCGTTTCTTGTGGACCGCTACAAATGCAGTTTTCCCGCCGCAGTGAGACCATGGTGACTAGGCCGAAACCCGCCGTAATGTATCGAGGAAATAACCGCTGATCTCGCTATAGTAGTTTCGACCGCCATAGCAGTCCGATGTGCTGAACGATGGGATTTAGAAGTGGGTTTATGTGGAATGGGGTTATACCCTATTATTTCCAAACACAAAGGTTGAAGGTCTGTAATGCGGAATTCTCCTGCATTAGTTAAACTTCTTCCCAAGGTAAGTCTCTAGACAATTCCTTTCCCTATTCGATTCCCTCAACACTCTAGAATCCAGGGTGGACCTGGTGTGATTTCTAAGCCAAGAAACCCTAGGTTGATAGAATAAAGGCTGGATCATGGGGAGTGAATGGGGTGGTTGATTAGAAGTTTATAGGGGTAATGATCATTTTCCAAGGTTTACTTGCTAGAGAACGTGGGTTATGCGAGAATTTGAGCTACAACCAGTGGAATTGGATTTTACTTTAAAAGCATCAAGGACGGGTTTGAACTTCTAAGACCCTTATTCAAAGAGTAAATAATGAAATTACTCTATAATTGTTGTTATAGATCCCGATCATTCCAACTCGATAAATGGAAAGGCTCATGAGTCACTCTTTTCTACCCAAAAATTCGAGGTAGGTTATGGTTTAGAGGAGTTAGACTCTATATAATGAAATGTATGTATGTGATCATGATGTGTTGATTGGTCTATAGACACTAGTTGCTATGGTGATTTTTCCTATTAAATTAAATCAGTTGATGTAAACCGACATAACATATATTATCAAATCAATGTGGAACTATGTTGAACTATTAATGTTGTTTCTTTAGCATGTTTATTGAAGTGATTGATGAATTATTAATGATTTGGTTAAGAGAGGCAAATTATAAACTCCTTAATGTTTTAATGATGAACTATGTGTGTCAATTGCTTGAGAATGGTTAAGGATAGTAAGAATATCATGAGATGAGGCTCGGCCGAGGGAAGCATCCCTGAAAGCAATATTTGCTGGAGTGGCTCATGTCCGAGGGGTGCATCCGACGAGCATGAGTGGGGAGGGGGTACCACACCGATATAGTACATTTATTTCTGAGTCCCCGCGGTCATGAATAAGATCCCTCTAGCATGTGTATACATTGATATTGATAACTGAGTATTTATGTGATATGGCGGAGGTGTGTGCCCAACATGTTACCATTTGTTCTATTTTATGTTGTATTTGTAATCATATTAAAGACTTGAAATGAGTAAGTGCTAAGTGGTTGAGTTGAGTTCGTGATCCTGTAATTGTAACCTAAACGAGAAAAGTGAAAAAGTTTTGAAGTATGATATGGTTAAATGATTATTGATGTTGAGTTATTATTTCTGTGATAAATTGCTAAATTGTTGTGATGATGAGTAATTGTGAATTGATGTCAAAAACTTGTGTTACATATGAATGAAAGTACTAGAATGTGCGTGAACCGCTTGAAACTAGTGAAAGGATAAAGGTACAACTAAGTCGAAGCATTAATTAGAGCACACTCGCCGCAAAGGGGACTTATTTCGCTATGGCGAGACCGCTACAACGAAAGGCCTAATCTAGTGAAAGCAAAGCCGACCGGCCACCGTGTGGCGCAGCTATTGTTCTTGAAATGTTTACTCGTGGTTTATGTATGATGTTTTAAATCGATTTCATATTGTAGCTGCAATGCTATATGTTATTATGTAAGGTCAACCGATGATGTCAACTACAACGCTATATGTTATTATGTAAGGTCACCGATGATGCCTACCAAAAGATCGTGTTTCATACTCGACGCTACTCCCGCACTTATTTCGAGTGTAGAATTGTGAACCAAGAAGCTCTTCTCATCCTCACCTATAGAGCAACAAATAGCTTTCACTCTTGAAAGATGAATTGTCACAAGACCTGCAATCACATCGCCCGTTGAAGATGTCTTTCCTCCTAACATTTCAATTTTATTTTATTAGACTTCTTATTCTTAGTTTTACACCCAGACGCTTGGTGCAATGACTTTGGGATCTTGGGGGATTATTGGTTGTTTTATTTTAGATGGTTGTTATGGTTTTCGAAAATTTCTGCTCTTCTTATTATAAAGTCTTATTTATTTAAAATGTCTCGATATCGTGTATTTGTTTGAATCATTGATTCAACGATCGGGAGCTAGTGTGTGGGTGTCAGACCATGATCACTTGGGTCTTGACATCCTCGTAAGCAATTAATAAGTCATAAATGGGTGTAAGGGACTTGGTCAATAATAGTTAAATGGTAAATGAAGTAGATGGATGCTATAAAGTTTTCATATAAATGAAGAAAACGAGATCAGAACCGGGCTACTAATCAGGTACCACTACAAAGCAGTAACGCTATTGTCGCGAGACCGCTATAGCGGTCTACCACCATACAGATAAGAGAGAGACAAAGATTGATAGTTTAATTAATGGCTAGAGTTGCAGGGTGATTGCATGAACTCGCGAGTCATAAGAGACGATAATGTAGTTAATAAACTTAATGAGTTATTGCATAAGTGATGTGGAAGTATTGAATTTATTAATGTCGATTGTATGTTAATTATTATATTGTTATGTGAAATTATCTTAACTACTGATGATGTCGACCGGTGGGATGCGTGTGGTGTACCGATACTATTTTGCTATACCTTTTTGGTGTCGGTCGTTGTGGCAAGATTGAATTTCTCGACCGACGGAGCAGTATTCACACGCCTTCCTGTTCTTCCCATAGCCGTGATCACTTATCCAGAGCAAGCATTCCGCCAGAGCTCATACCCGTCTGACTAGATCTTGAGAGTCAAGATTTTGGAGAACATTTTGTTGTTATTTCATAATATTGTTGATTTGCAAAAATTAATTACATTGGTATTTTATGTGATATCCAAAAAGGAGTTCTCCTATCGATTAGAGTCGATGTAGGTGCGCACGATCCGCCCATTTGGGGTCGTAGCAAAAATAAAATAAATAAAATAAATAATAAATATACTAAAATAAATAAAATAAAATATTTATAAATGTTAGAGCATATAACAATGCATCAAAGAGATTTGGTATAAACTTTTAATTCTTTATTGCCTTTTATTTCTTTTGATTGATATGTTTTAAATTTTTTTCACCATGTATTAATTTGATTAATTTACGTTAATTATTTATGGAAACTTTTCAACTTCTACATTTATGTTATAACAATAAAGAGGTGGTCATAATATAAATATGATTAATAGTTTAATACAATAGTAACTGATAAAGAATTAATTTATTTTTATGTTGTTAATAACTAATGCAGTAGTAATTGATAAAGATTAGTTTGTTTGTTTATTTATTTAAGGGTATCACATTTTTTAATGTTATGGAAGATTTTAGTTTTATTAATAAAAATATTAAAAGCCTTATTAATAAATTGTCTTATTTAAAAGCTAACCACTTGAACATATTTGTAGTTATTTGAATAGCTAATTAAAAACTAATAAATGTGTCACATTTTATTGCTTTTTTGAGTAAGTTTAGAGAAAATATCAATGGAATAATGTTTATTAGAATGTAAAATTATATTTTAGTATAAAAAAATATTATAGAAATAATGATAGATTAAAGAATAAAAAGGTCAATTAATATTAATTGAATATTTGGTAATTCAACTCTTAATCTTTTTTGTTTTCCACTTTTAGAATAATATAGATTATACATTATAGATATGAAGGTATGATTGTTGATTATGAGGTTTTTTTTTTGTTTTTTTAGAATATTTTTAGTTTTAAGTAAGAAGTTGATTAAATGATTTTGATATATATTTGAATATATCTTTGCTGTTCATTCTACACATTCTCATATTTTAAAACAAATTAAAAATATTAAATTTGGAAAAAGTTTACATTTGAGTACATATATACAATAAAATCCATTAAATCTCAAAGAAAATATTAAATGAAAAGCAATTATAATAAAATCTAACTTTAAAATAATAATTAATTAAATATTCTGATTTTGTCAAGTCCTCAATTCACAAGTATTTTACTTGCTGACACTTCAAAATTTTATCTCTTAGTGTCCAAATTAAAAGAAAATAATAAATAAAAAAAATATAGAATTATATTGAAGCTATAATACCAATGATAAAAAAGGATACATTTCTATTCACTAAATTGTAATACTTTTAAATTCTATAATTTAAATAGATCGATCATTGAAAAGCACCTATGATATTGTCATCCACTGGCTTCGAACAGTCAAAGACAAATGTTGCCCTCTTTGCTCCCGCTCTTCGGTGTTGCTACTGCTCGACCTTACTTACACTTTTTCAGGACGAAATTGATGGGCCGACATTGAATTTAATTAGTGTTATTTTTGTTTGGGAGACAAAATTTCTAACCTGTTAAATAAAATACGGAAAAGTGACATCAAAATGTAAAAGCCACATATAAGCATCATTACTCGTGGAAGCTCAAGAACGAAATAATAAAGTTGAAATGTGAAGAGCCCACAATTGTGCACAACTACTACATCTTATAATAATTGTTGGAAGGTGAAATAATCTCTCATGATTTAATGCAATAGAAATTATTATTTATTAAAAATTAATAATAATTGTTGAAAAGTGAAAAAATGCTCTCATGCTTCAATGCAACAGAAATTATCACTTATTAATAAAAGAAATTCTTTTAACTTTTCTTGTTTACTTTTATATAAAATTATAAATAGGAGTAGTATTTAAAATGAAGAGTAATTCGTTCAATATTTTATGAATATTTTAATAATTTATCATTTTAATTTAGGTCATTTCACTTTTAGAATGGTATAATATAATATGATATGATATGATTATTTACTTTTGAACAAGTGCATGTGCCTTATTTATCTAAAAATATCAACAAATAAATAAATTAATCTATACACGTCAAAGAATTAATCTATACCCTATATAATTGATTCAATGAATTGAGTACTGTCAAATCATTAAAGTTTACTCTCCTTCATTTATAATTTTCTACCAAAATTTGTCTTCAAAATAAAAATAATCATTTGAAATTACATTTCACATATTAACATAGAATAATTACTTGAGTTTTGATAAGGTAAAAAAATTAAGTTTTAATGGATATTTTAATAATTTAATTTTTAATTTTTAATTATTAAATTTTAAAATCTCATTATATTCTTAATTAAAAGTTTTCATAATTTTTAAAAATCAATGCCAATGTAGCTAAGTATTTTGGGTTCTATGGTTATTTAAACTTATACAATTAAATGAAAGCCTTTTAACATTCAAGAATTTTGCAGTCAAGAATTAGAGAATTTTTGATTATTTAAATATGTAGAATTAAATAATAGTCTCTTTAATATTCATAAATTGCTATATTAATGCAGTCAAGATTTTGAAGCATTGTAATGAATATATGGATTTAGTTTTAGGATGAAGGTAATTTAGTCAATTCATTTAAAAGGTATTTTCATAATTTGACTTATAACTTATAATTTAGGGATTTTTCGTTTAAAATATTATAGATATAGATATATCACTAGAAGATGTATTATGAATATTAGAATCAATTTAATTAATTTTGAAAAATTAGCATAATCTTGACTTAAGCCACTGTGAAAGTGATATTAGAATTCAATTGGCTTTGTATCTAAATTAAAACTTTAATTATTTCTTGAGACTTGCGTAAATTCGTAATTCAAAACTATATACATTTTGTATTATAACTTTACTTAGTACAAATTAATGAAAAGAATTAAGTAATATCAAAACACTTGGCCTTTTATAAAGACATCCGCATAAAGGGGGAAGTGGCCTTTGGTGGGATGGAAGAGATGAGAGAAACATGATTGAGATAGTTTGGCATATGAAGAGCGTATGTCAATGTCCCAATGAGAAGGTTTAAAAGGCTGTATGAGCGGCATTAGGAGGAGGTAGAAGCAGTCAAGAAGTATTGGAGAGGTGGTGAGAACATGACACATCTTAACCTTAGATAAGAGGCTTTAGAGATCATGGATTGTATGTATGTTAGGTTGATAGTTGAGAGTTGAGAGTTCTCTCACATCTTGTGCTACTGTGATCATAATGTTAGAGAAGAGTTTGGTGATCGCGAATTGTTAGAAGTGATAAGTTGGTAGTTGAGTGTTCTCTTGCTTTTATGTGGGATTTTCTTGATGATCGCACATGCACCTACTTTGTTATTAGTAGTATTTGCATTATTGTTATAGTTTCTTATCCTTCGATTTCCGACTCATCAATTGTGCTTTCTTTTTTTCTTCAATTTTCGCATTTTTCTGTTATCGCCATTGTACTTTCTTTTGTATGTTGTATATTACTCTATTTTTGTATTATTTTGTTGTCATTGGCGTTTACTTCTATTTTTTCTCTGTTTTTTTGGTTATGCTTTCTTAAGATGATGGTCTACTCCAAACAACCTTTCTATATCTATGAAAATAAGGTCTCGCGTACACTCTATCCTTATTGACTCCACTAGTGATATTACACTATATATTGTTGTAGTTGATAGAATATGTGCACAATGCAAAGGAAACATGCACCTAATCATACTTGGTACGTAATATAGACAATACATAAACACAGCATTTTAATCAAACATAAAATCGATACTTATCCTTAAAGCGTGACAGTCAATCAATCCTCTGAAGCTATGCATGCTGTCCAATGCGTTCTCCTGTCCGCGATCTTCCGCTATTGCCTCAAAATCTCCGAGTAAAGAATACTTCTGTGTAGGCAAGTACCGTCTTAGAAAGGTCATGCCTCCGCAACACTGGAGGCAAGAGAACTGATTGCAATCACATTTTTAAGATAAACTTTGTCCTAGGGTCAGAAACACTTCCAGCAAGAAGGGAATTTCTTCAAGAAAGAATCGCTTATTTTAATCAAACTTATATTTACTTTAAAAACCTAATTTTTCCTTTCCAATGTTTAATAATGAATAAAGGTGAACTACATATTTCAATTAGAGACTTTTTAAATTATGGTACACTGCGAAATGAATTAATTAACACAATAATAAATTATAGATTACTTCACTAAAAACTGTAATTGCATCGGTATAATTCAAAATCATTCATTAAATCTTATTTAACTCTCCACATTGCATTCATAAAGATAATTTTTTCAATCAACTAATTAAATTTTTAACTATTTAATTCATTGATTAATTTAATCCTTTT
This sequence comes from Datura stramonium, assembly GCA_018107945.1. Taxonomy (NCBI): domain Eukaryota; kingdom Viridiplantae; phylum Streptophyta; class Magnoliopsida; order Solanales; family Solanaceae; genus Datura; species Datura stramonium. The sequence continues at coordinate 243,118 of JACEIK010001507.1, read as the reverse complement.
ATTCAAACACTTAACTTATTTCATGTGACTGATACAAAATCCACCTTGGCTGTGGTTTTCACATGAAAACTTATAAGCAACTGGCAAAGGGGTATCATCAATCTCAAGGTCAAATATGATTACATCAACTAATTATTATTTCTCAAATTTCATTTATCATCATCCAACCTATCAAGAATATTTTAATCACTTAAAGATCAAGTTTCACCCTTTGATAATTTAAAATAACAAAACAACATTACATTGATCATAACAATTATATCAAGATTAAGAGTATAAGTACATTTAATAATTTAAATAATATATTTTATTAAGTCGATAAAATACTTATTTTTACTCAATCTGCTCAATACATACAAAATGTACTTGCACAAGAAGTTGAATTATACCTGTTTCATAACCGCATAAATTATATTTGATCTGCTACAATCTTATGTATGAATTTGTCCAATTTCATCTTAGATTGTAGAATATATATAAACTTTTATAATTTATAAGAACCGATGATTTAATCTTCCGTGTATAAGCTAACTCTATACACTAAATCATCTACAATATAAGTAAAGGACATATTGACAAATATATGATCTATTTAAATCTTTATTGAAATTGAATAGACAATTGTTTCATAATAAATATTATTATCTAAAACATGCACGTGATTAATAATATATAACCCATGATTAATATATATCCCAACAATAGTCTAAATAATAAAGATTATTAATCCAACTAACTTTTAAAAAATGAAAAAGTTGAGAGTTAAAGAATCTAAGAGGTAAAACTGTGAAAACTCGATCAAACCAAATAGTGTAATGATTTTGCTTTGTAGATTTTTTCAGTTCTTCAGGATTATCTGTGTCTTAATAAAATGCATATGTGTGATGAGTTGAGAATTTGTGCATATAATTGTAAACAAAGATCAAATTATATGAAGTCCTACGGGTGTATACTATGAATTGTCATTTACTTATTTTACTATTTCAAAATTTGAAATAAACTAAAATTTAACTTGTTAAATCTTTTCTTTATTTGAATTATATAGAAAAATTTAATAATATGACTTTAAATTCAATTGAAACTTTATTTTTAATAAATTATTTTACATGTACATACTAATAAATATTTCATGTTACTTTTTCAAATAAAATTGTATTAAAAATCACACGAAGTGTTGCAATACAACATATGATATGTGCAAAATTACAAGGACAAAATATATTTTCTAACTCGCATTCATATCCATTCATAGAACACCAATCTAAATAATATATTGAAACAAGTCAAATAAAAAAAACTACAACAATCACAAACAAAAAATTATAAAGCAATAAATAAAAGACAAAATTTTAAAAATGTAAAATTAATAAAATATTAAAAAAAACAAAAAACCAATTTCCTATTTTATTTTAATATTGATTAAAATAATAAACAAATTTCTTGTTTTTTAATTTTCAAATTATTTAAAATAAAATTATGTTGGAAGTCTTACTTTAAAATCAATTAGTATTTTCGCTTTTTGGCGAAAATATTTTGACTCTTATCATAACGATCTTTCTATCTCTAAGGCAGAGGTAAGGTCTCAGGTACACTTTACCTCCCCATAGCTCATATTATGGGATCATATTGCTATGTTGTTGTTGTTATTGTTGTATGATTATGATTCTTTTTAAAAAAAAATTGTCTTTCTATTTGAGTTATGGATGAATTCTGATATTCTGAATGGAGCCCATCTCTAAATATTTATTGACTTTTTATATTATTTAAAATTTATGATTTTGATTTTTTTAATATTTTTAATTTTTGAAAATTTTAATTTATAGTGTTTTTTTTTATTTTTTTAGTTTTTTAAATATTTCTTTATTTAAATTATATAGAACATTTTAATATTTAGGACTTTAAATTTAATTAAATGTGTATCTTTTTATTTGAACTATATAAAATAACTATAACTTCTATTCAAAAAAAGTATGCTTTGACTTTGTATGAATACTTTAATATTAATTTAACGAATAAATATTACGATAAAATTTCTATTAATCCTAAAATAGTGTTGTAGTAATTTTTTTGGATAATTTCTATTACTTTAAATTTGGGATCATAACCGCAACAAAATATTCTCACTTTAGTGAGACTTCAAATATAACTACTGATATTAATAAATTAATTTCTTGTTTAATTAAATATATTTAATTTAAAATATTTCATCTCATCATCTAAGAAAAATAATATTTGCTTGAACCAAAAAGTAACTTCGAAGTTCTTGACTTTAAGATAACAAATCATTTTGTGAGCAATATTTTGAATAGATAAATTAAAAGATATAAATATTAAGGTCATTGCAAGATATTTTATATTTAGGTTTAGAAGAAAAATGAAAAGTGAACTATCACTTTCTTTTTTTATTTTGAGTAAATTTTAATTTTGTACATTTCTTCTACGTTTTTATTTTTTATTCTAATTTAGAAATTAAACGTTATATGTCTATTTATTATTAAAAATTATACTCTAATATGATATGTTGATCGATTTCTTTTATCGACAAAATACATACATGATTGTAATAAGTTTAGAATAATTTAACCTCTTTTTTGGCTTTGCCATACGATCAAAATGAGATTTTATACTTCTATCAATAAGAATCTAAGAAATTTTACATAAGAAGATGCCCAATTATCTTATACAGTTCACTCGCACGTGCCGACAAGATTCGCTCAATTTGGTGGTTATAGACCGGATGACTAAGTCAAGACATTTTCTAGCAAAGCTTAAGATCATAGATTCAAGAGAGGATTGTGCTAGAAAATACATCCTGAGTTAGTCGATCATATGGATGTCCCCTTGTCTATTATTTCATATAGGGATACTCAATTCACCTCGTTTCTAGACGAAGTCATTTCGTAAGGGACTTGGTACTAAAGCAACTCAAAGATGCCTTTCCACCCACAAACCGATGGGCCAGCCGAGCGGATTATTCGCACTGGAGGATATGTTGCGGGCTTGCGTGATCAATATTAAGGGCGCTTACGATCACCACCTCTCTCATCGAGTTCGCATAAAATGTAAAGCTGGCTATTTACAATATCCGTATAGCCCTGCTCGGTGGCATTATATGGTAGGAGAGATATAGGTCTCCTATAGGCTGGTTTGAGGTCGGTGAAGCTACTTTGATAAAGCCCGACTCAATTCATGAGGCCATGCATATCAACTTATTAGGAAAGGTCAAGACTTCGGCCGCGTAGTCATTAAAAATTGTACGCTAAGGTGAGGAGAAGAGACCTGGAGTTTGCCATGGATGATTGGGTATATTTGAAAATTTCACATATGAAAGGTGATGTGCTTTGGGGAAAAGAAAAGCTCATCCATATTGGTTCCTTACGTAATCCCAGATACTGGCGCTGTCTCCTATGAGTTGGATTTACTCGCCGAGTTAGCATCAATGCATCCAATCTTCCATGTGTCTCTATTGAAGAAATGTATCGATGATTCAACCTCAATTGTGCTCTTTAGAGAGTGTTTGTGTCAAGGATAGTCTCTCTACGAAGGGGTTTCGGGCCTGCATTTTGGACCGTCAGTTCGTAAGTTGAGAAACAAAAGAGTAGCTTCGGTGAAGGTTTTGTGGAGAAACCAAATTAGTCGAGGAGATAAGTGGGAATCTCGCTGCATATGATGGCTAAATACCCTTACCTTTTTCCTTCCAGCTCAATTTCAAGACCAGTACCAAGCTTCCTCCCTTAGTGCCTATTGAGTTCATGTCAAGTCTATATCTATATCAGCCTTTCATGTCATAGCATGTGTGTATACCTCATGACCTATTTCAAAGAATGTATCTCGCCTGTGGTCGAATACTCCATTAGTTTTTGTTCTTTAGCTTTTAGTTTGGAAACTGCATCCCTCCTCAAGTTGTTTCAAATTAGTTAGCCTTCATTCGTGGATGAAATGTTCTCAATGGGGAGATAGCTTGTAACACGTTAGGTACCGTGAGTGAATTTTCGTAGCAAAAAGAATAAAAGTTTAAGAACCGGTGCGGTGGAGTGACGAGGAAATGACATCCCCGTCACTCCTCCTCGACAAAGGAGTTGACTCAGCCATTTGTCCCATCGGGTTCTCGTCCCTTCACTTTAAAGCGCAAATGCGAGTATTGTGAGAGACCATCAAATGATTGATGTACTCATTACTCGTCCATCACTTTAGCCAAGATTTGTGCCCTTCATGAAAGAGTGATGGAGGGCCGATAGACTGCTGGGAAGTCGCGATCGCCGTCGCTGACCGCTCACATGGTAGGGGATTTTTAGGCCCTTTCAGAAAAAGGCAACCCGTAAAGACTATGGACTATCAGGCTGGCAACGGTTGTCACATGGAAGGATTTTCGTGCCCTGTAAAGAGGCGACCGTGAAAGATGATGGACTGCCAAAGTTGGCGACACCATCTCCACGACCGTCGATGCACAAGAAATTTCAGAAATTTCAAATTTTCTCGAATATTTTTCAGGTAGTCTCAGATATTTTCACTCTTTAAATCCCTAAAATATGTCATTTTGAGAATAATTTCAAAGGATTTAGAGGGGTAATGGTTCTCCTCCTCATTCTCCACTTAGACTTCGTGAGACCACACATAGAACCTAAAAGCTTCTCTCTCAAGCCAAGAACTACGACTTTCAACTCTTCTCGTTAATTTTCAAGATACTTCTCCGAGATTCCTTCTCTAGGTAAGTGGGGATTCAAAAGGGATTCTTTCATCCATGTGCCCAAATTTTTATCTTCGTAATCCTTTCTCCATTCTAGCTCTACAAGAATTATGAGTTAGAGCTTTCAAACAAATTATGAATGTTTCTGATTTCGCTTGCTTTCTCAGAAGTTTCTATAACCCTAACATCCGATCTCCACGTTATTTGGAATTAAATCATAGTATGTCTTTATCCTAGTTTTAGCATGATTTTTGGGTTGAACTTACATGATTAAAAGCTAGCCTAAATTGCTATTGTTCCACCTGCTATTATTTGAGTATAATCTTCAACATGTATGTTTCAATTTGAAGTTAGTATTTTCATATTATGAGTGTACTTAATAGTCTCCGGCAAAGGTCATTTAATCAAACCATCTTTATTAATCTGATTTCCAGAACTAAGTATTTCTCAATTATCATGTTTTTTAGGCTCTGGGACACTTCCGTATAAGTAGTTCCCCGACTTATCCTGTGGCGCCCATTCTCTCGAGCTACGCACACCCAATATCTAAATATATACATCTTTGTTTCACAATGGAGAGTAGTACTTAGCACCTCGAGCTGGGCTGTGGTTCGAGTATCCAGTTTTCAAAACTATGTGCCACTAAAGAAATTAACCCGAATGGATTGGCAGCTTAGTGATCACATAGCCCAATCACTGCACCCTAGCAAGGCACGGTGGCCCTATCAATGAGGATTAAACATCGAACTCTACGTCTAGTTCACATGGTTATATGTCGGTTAAAAGGCATTCCCACAACACAATTCATTTATATAATATGCTTATGACCCTTAACTAATTTTACCGCCAAAGATTTCAAATTTCGTGCCGTCTATGACATTGTGATCTCGCTAAAGGTCATTTCATATTATTCAAAGATTTTCACTTATAATGTCTTTTCCATCATGATTAATATTTCTTTTTATTTTGCATGATTCTCACATACCAAGACATTCAAAGTAATCGACGCATAATCTCTATGATATATCGCTTTGCTGATATAGGTTCAAGTACTGTGCTCAAGAAATGTGGTTAGTCCTCAAATCTTGTCCAGCAAAGATTCTAGTGGAGAGTCCCCTATCTCTCGAGGACCGTGGCATTTCTTTTAATTTTAGTAGTATTATATCGCTTAGACTTGAGGTTAGCCGACTTGTCCCCAGAACTCATCTTTAGTAGAGGTTTTCAGTATTACGCCTGTAGCATTCATTACTTCGTTATCAATTTTTGTTTAGTATTTATATTTAGTATATTAGTATCTCCGTTATGCTTCCGAGCAAAAGATTCGTGTTAATTGTCAACTTGCGTCGCATCATGCTATGTCAGCAGGTTAGCTTGGAGTCATCTGTTCTAAATACTGCTGCTATCTGTGGTGTAGACTCAGTAATGACAATATGTCAACTATCCCATAAGTCATAATTAACATTTTAAGGCAGTGGGAGTGGTCTTGTGGAAAAAGGCTTCTAGAGACTCCAAACGACGAAATGCTTTTTGGTAGGAGACTAAAAACCCAATAGCGGTCAGTAGTCTCACTATTTCTGGCAGAAGTGGTCTGACACTTTATCCTCTTTAAACAGATAATGTCAGCGACCACAGATATCTTAATAATCTTAACAAAAGTATTAATCTAAAAGTCGCACTTGGTGGGAACACAACTCAATAATAAAACTTTTTAGCAACATATGTGATTTTCAAATGCATTCCCGTCTTCCAATGCTCATCGCTTTCGGCACAACTTCTGGTTAAATAATTAGACAATAAGATAATTCACAGTTATTATCGTCCGAAATATGGATTTAGACTGTTATAACAATGACCCACCCAGATAGTGGAAATATGGCATGCAATTACAGAACGATTGCTTCTCACTAATAGACCTGGTGAGTGGTGACTTTAATACATATTGGTATATTTAACTGCAATAATCCATATGGAGAGTCACTCTGAAACCAGAGGCTCAATGACTATTCTTCTCAGATAAGGAGGGCAGCTGCGACAGAGTTTGAAAATTAATAAGGATATATTTTTAAAAAATTATGTCAAGAGAGTCAATAACTTAGTTATATATATCATTATTTTTTATCCTATTTATATAATATAAATTTTCAACAGAGAGTTCAAGTAAACCCTTTGCATCGTTTTGTCTACGCCCCTAGAGCCATCTTAGCCAGGTTTCTGCGTTGGATATGTAGAAGGAGTACATGACATATATCCAATAAAGAAATTGTAGGCTTATGTAATTTTGATTCTACCTATGGGATCCTCCAAAGAGAGTGTATATATTTTGGGTGGTGTGGTTTGTTATGAAATTGTAGCTAGCAAGCTAGAAGATTCCAGATCATAAAAATCTCATTTTATGTTAGGTTAGGAAAGAAACAAGAGAGCATGGGGTTGGGGAGGGGATGTTGATTGAACAAAGGGGCACATCCAGGGTTAGGGATGTTCAATTTTCCATCTCTTTGGGATGTGACCTGTCTCTAAGTCATCACCATGCATGCCCCCAAAAAGCTGCAATGACATATACTGATTGATATTCATGTGTCTTGTGGGAGAAATTCTGACCCAACATGCATACCCCACTCCACCCCTAAAACTTTCCTATTTATAATTTCTTTTCTAGTTGAGTTTGGCTAATGTTTCATTTCTTTTTGCTAGAAACAATTAAGACACGTACTTATCCAAAAAATTATATTGTGCCATAGTAGCTCTCATTCCCATCAATGTCGATTTATGTTGTGGCATTTGATTAAATACTGAGTTTAAAAATCAAAAAAGAATGAATTTAAAATTTTTATAATCTAAATAAAGCATCTCATTTGACAAAGAAAAGGCTAAAAAAAAAATATTTTTAAATATATATATATTCAACAAACACTAAAAATAAAATTGCTATTATTTTACCGAAGGTCAAAAGATTGTTACAGAGTTAATGTATTCATATGTATTCATATTCATAGTTTGTAGCAAGTATTATATGTAAAATAATTTATGTTACATCCTATATTTTAATTCTGATAGTCAAAGCTGCGCTCTTGTATTTTCACAGCTTAATTAATCGTTTGGGTCAATGGATCACCTCACCAAAAATAGTATTAGGACATGAGCTTTAAATTTCATGTCATGTCATGATGAAAAGACAAAATTTGAGGGACCTATAAGAATTAAGAAGTAGGAACTTGATGACTTCTATGCTTTTTTTTTTTTTTTTTGGAAGAGTTCATTAGTGACAGATTTTAGTCTGAGTTAATTAAGAATGGGCATGACGTTGTTAAGTGAGAATAGAGCTAGGGATCAATAATGAGCTTCATGTAAAAGCTAATAAATATAATATTTTGACGAGCAGTCAAATTATAATAATAAAAATAGGTATAATATTTAATATAATTTGATTAATTGATGTGCATATTAAAAATTAATGTAAAGTATTAAAATTGTTCAAAAAGTATTTTTTTTTCTCTAAACAAAACTCTTTAATGATTACATTGTAGACTTGTCCTTCAAGAAAATGATATTTATGATAGATTTCTTCTCCACAAAGAAAACATTCTCCAGGAAGATATCATTTTTGAAGCAAAACATAATTATGATTAAATCCAAATATGATTAAAAAATTAAAGATATTTAATTTTTTTAATTTTTTTAATTTTTTTAATTTTTTTAATTTTTTTAATTTTTTTATCTTTTTTGATTTTTTTAATTATATATTTAACATTAATAAAAAATTTCGGGTTTAACTTTCAAAAATAAGCATGAATTGAAAATTAAACCCTATGCAATATAAGTGAGTAAAGGTTGAAAATTGATGTTCACAATGGCGAAATCAAAAATTTCATTAAGAGTGTTCAAATTTGATATTTATATATAAAAATAATTTTTATCTCGTTATTTATTATAATTTTTATATGATAATATAATTTATAATCTAAGGTGTTCAACTAACAACTCATCACTAAGTGTGGCTACGCCACTGAAGTCTATATGTTAAAAGTAATCATTAGTTGAGCGCAAGCGTTAAAAGTTAGCAAGGAATTGAAAATTGGAGTCCTGCATTAAAGTAAGCATTAGTTGAAAATTGATCGGATTTTTAAAGTTGGAACAAATAGGATTGTTGAAAATATGGTTGAAACTTATTCCACATATAGTGCTTTAATTTTTTTCCTAATAAAAAATTTTCATTATCTTGAAATTAGTTATAATTTGATTTGAACCCATATTGAACTTGTTCCTCAACCTCGTTAAAACCATTGGCCTTATATCACTTGTTGGAATTAAAATAATCAAGACGTTATGTGAAACCTAATAATAGCAAAACTTTGAGACAACAAATAAAATTATAATATAATAAAATTATTATTGTATTTATGATAGGCTAAGTTGATGGTTAACAAAATAAAAAAAGAGTAAGATAAATATCGAAATGAGCCTATAAAATTCTATTGGACGGAACATTGCACTTCAAAATTATTATTGTTGACTCATTCAGTTCATTAATTAACTTCACATCTTACCAGACGTATTTAATTAACTTCCCACTGAAAAACCGTTAATTGATTGATCAGTATCTCTTGTTCTTTTCTTTTTCTAATGTGAATTTGTTTGCTTTCATGAGACCTTATTAGTCAAAATAACTACTTTCTTCCTCCTAAATTATCTATTATTTTTATTTTATAGGCCTCTTAAAAATATTAACTAAAATAAATATTTAATTCTCCTTTTTACATTTATTACGATTCTTTTCACGAATATTGAAATTTGAATAGTCTTATTTAATTTTATTCATATTGAAGTTATAATTTTTTTATTAAATATTTTGTAGCCTTTAAAAAAATTACAATTAAAGATAAAAATAGAAAAATTAATTAATTTTTTTGAACTTCTTAAAATGATAAATAATTTAAGTTAACTATTTTTTTTAAATAATATATTTTTTTTGTTTTTTGAAATTTGGTAAATTGTATATTTTCAAAAAGCTATATTATTGTACTTTTAAAAATTTATTAAAATTATAATATAGTAATTAATAAAATATACTTTTAAAAAGTACAATAGCTTTACTGTTAAAAATTTTAAAGATGAACTCCAAACGAATTTTCTCTAACTAATAGTGTAATTGAAATTTTAAACTATTAATATAATTTTACCTACCATAGCATGTTACTTACCTTTTATTTTAGAAAAAGGATTAAATTTCTTCATTTTTATTTAATAGCATTTTACTCTGCATCATACTATAAGTCAAAATCACCTATATCATTACTAAAGTATTCAAAAATACCTATGTCATTACCAAAGTATTCAAAATATCCCTAATTTGAATGAAATCCCCCAAATCAACTAAATTACCCTTTTTAAAAATAAAATCATAAACCTACAATATAACCCGCCCGCCCCGACCCATAAGCTTCAAAGGTTCAACTACAATAGAAAGCACAATTAATAATCCGAGAAAATTTTCAGCTATTTTGTATTTTCTTAAAAAGTATTATTTAAAATATCATTTTTTTTCTATTATTGACTTGGTCTTCTAAGTTCCTAAAGTTACAACATTTAGGGTCATTTGGATACAACATTAGAGTTATAGGTATTAGTAATACATGAATTAATTGTGAGGGAATCTATATATTAATTTTATATCGAGATTAGTTATTCAGTGTTTTGGTTATGGGTTATTGGTTATGGGTTAGAGTTATGCATAGTAATATGAATTAGTTGGTGATGGAATCTATGGCTTATTTTATGCAAGAATTAGTTGTGCGAGTTTTAGTTATTCATGTATTAGTTATATAGGTATTAGTTATGCAAGTATTAGTTATATAGGTATTGTTTATGTAGGATTTATAGTTATTGAAATTACAATACATAATGAATTATTAATTATTATATTTTAATTTATGATAAATTAAAATATATTATTTATAAATAAATAAGTAAACAAATAGTATAAAAAATCTTTCTTTTTTATTTAATACAAAATAATATAATTTTTTTATTTTAATAAAAGAGAGCTTACAGCCCTTTAAAACAAATTTATCAATAATTTTTTTTAGTTTAAAATTGTGTACCCACATATCGAATTAAAAAAGATTTAAAAGTAAACAATAGGGTTAAATGTGTAATTTTATTATTTAATCCATGTATAACTAATACTCACATAACTTATTCCACCTTCTACTCCTCCATAAAATTATACATGTATTTCATGCTTACGTAAAGATTAGTTATGTGTCACTACTAAAACACAACCAAACACCGCATAAAAATTAATACATGAATATCTTTTATCACAACATTCAAACCTACCAACCAAACATGGTATAAAAATTAATACATGAAATAGTTTTTATCTTATTTGAAAATCAAACATGATATAAAATTAATACATGAATAACCAAGTTATTTATATATTAATTTATACCTTATTCAATAACCTGATGTCCGAAATTCGAGGGGAAATTTTGGACTTGCCTGTTCTTATCAGCATGGGAAAGAAATACAGAAATAAGAAAGAGATTATTCCTCAGAGCTTGTCCAATACCACCGACATAATAAAATACATCTCCTTCGTCAGCGCGAGAAAAATCCACCATTTATAACACGGTCGCTACTTCTAAAGTAGATTCCAACATTGTTTTGTGTAATATTCATTTTTCAACTAAAGTAAAAAACTCAACATGTAATTTACTCATTTATGTGATCAAAGGATGTTTTCATTTGCATAATCTGCTAATCATGTGATTTTATAATACAATAATATATTTTTTTTATTAACAACATATAATTTTCTATCGTCATAAGTGATCAGTTATAGGATTGTTCAATCAATAAAGACTAAAAATGTTTTAAAAATTAAACTAAACAAGGAATTCAACATGTAATTTGATTGGCGGAATCACGATTCAAATAAGAATTTAAAAAATAGATTATTAAGGAAATTATATACATACATATATATAATGGAGTTAAGATTTGAAGTTTATGGGTCAAGTGAGATGGTTATATCGTAGGTTTCATGTGGAGTTTTATTTTTAAAAAGGGGGCAATTTAGGGTGATTTGGGGGATTTTATCCAAATGATGAGTATTTTGAATATTTGATAACACAGAGGTATATTTGGACTTATAGTATGATGGTGAGTAAATTAGTTATTAAACTAAAGCAAAAAGGGTACATTTGCCCCTTTTCACTTTATTTCTAAGTATCATTCAATATTATGTATTAAATATAATTACTTGAAAATATATTTAAATAATCTAGTTGCGTTAAACAAATCATATCATTAATATATAATTAGGGGTGTGGGGTATGGTATGGTATATATCGAATATCATATCGAAATCAAAATTTTTGATATCAGTGGGTTTTGACATTATGGTATGCGGTAATTTATTTGTATTGTTTTAAAATACTTTGGTATTTGGGTATGGTATTTGATTTTTATAAAAAAAAAAATACCGAAATACGGACTATCATACCGAAGTATATAGGTACATATATAATTCATACATATTATTATTATAATACTAGAAAAAAAATATAGTATCAATACAAAACTAGTTATTTAGACATCGAAACTTTGACTACTCTATGTTGATTGAATTATTTTTTCTTGTGTAATAGATTCAAAAAGGAAACTATTTATACTTTCTTTTTTATATAGTCAAAATGTAAGATGTTAGTATGATATAATTATGACATTTCTTAAAAATTCAAAGTCATAATTTTGTATTGTACAAGTATATGTAAGTCAAAATCGGATAAACATGGTTAACAATTTACCATACCGTAAAAATACCACAATCTGACTTTAAAATACCGAACATATCGAATTACTTTGGTATGATAATGATATGATATTTTTTTAAAATCGAAAATCAAAATTATCGTACTGCAAATTTTAAATACTATACCATACTATATCATGCTCACCCATGTAGAACTTGGGGTCCATTATATTAAATATCTATATATACTGTTTTATGAAACTTATATACATAATTAATGTTAGTATAAGTTTTAGGGGCAGAATCGTAGTTTCAGTGATATGTTCCCTCCTACGTCTAGCTAACCCCATTAATAATTATATATTGATTCATGCAAATATGTAGAAATGTTTGAATATTGAAGGGACAAATAATGCCGCGTCTGTCTGTTGGCAGAAGAAAAAAAATTGGATTCCCACTCTGTAATTTATGTTTATTTGGAGTTGACCTTTTTTTTTCTCTCTTTGGTGTGTCCAAATGAAAATATTTTTATAAAAATAAGTAGACTTTTAAAAAGTCGATTGATCCGCGATCAAGGCCCGAGCTAGTCCGTATGGCTGCCATGAATCGCGCAAGCAACCTGCTCGGATACATAGTTCTCATGGGCTGGTGGGGCCCATCAAAGGTCTATCCTCATTGTCATTCTCATGGTCATTTCTGTTTCCATTTCTTCTTCCTTTGACTCATGAAGGAGGCATGACTCTGCAAATGTATATAGCACAAGTTAGAAGGAAAGAGAGATATTTCATCGCACAATTTAGATCATGAAAGAAGGGAACATTTTCTAAAACATCCCGCAGCTCTTCGTCATAAGTATGGCGCGCATCATACCCATGAAAAAGACTCTACTTAACGCGCTGTATTGACCTAGGACACTTCACAACCTAATGCTCTGATACCAAGTTTGTCATGACTCGTGGTCACGCCCGTGGTCACCCCTAAATCTCAAAACTCAACCAAGTTCAACCTCCTCCCCACGAGTCACTTAATGACTGGTGCACCCAACGGTCACCGGACAACTCGCCCGTGACCCGGTGCAGCACTCGTTTTCCATTTCAACCCTCGGATCCGATTTTATGACTTACAGGATATTGCTATATTTTGTCTTGGTGTTCCTACATCCTGGTAACCCACACAACACACCTATTGTTTTTCCTACCAATCCGTGTCATTTTGGACTAGATAAAGTAATTCGCTCCAAGATCAACTTCTCATACTATAAATACATCTTACATATTTTTTTTAGTGAGATTCAAATTTTGGAGAGAAAAATATTGCAACAAGGGTGTACGCATCGTAGAGCGGAGATTTACACGATTTATCTTCTTTTTCTTATTTTATAGTTGAGCCATTACAATTGTGTAGTCACCTCGCAACATGAGTAGCTAGTTTTCTTGTTATGCCTGGGTTGCTAGATTATCCATGAATGTTGTTTGTTGAAATTTATGCTAGATTATCTTGATTATCACCAATTTAATTGATTTAGTTAGTTTATTTATATTATCATGAGCTTAATTATTTGATTGTTTGATCACTAGTTGAATACTATTTTATGAATTTAAACTTACGCACCCGAATAAGAAGGTCTATTTTGCATTATAGATAATGTAGGACAAATTTCTAATTCATTGTTTGTTTGGCATGGATTAGTGTAATGTCTCAAAACTTTCCTAGACCAAACTCGTACTTGCAAGAAAAAAATCTAGAAAAATCGTAAAGTTTCTAACGACCGAGACAACGTAGACGTGGCCACTCCAACAACTCGTTGTGCCGCCGTGGTCCGAGTGTTTGGTCTCTAAAACCCACGAAGGAATGCCCGTTGTGAGAAACAACGGGTTGTCCTCACACTGTCGGCCCCACCAGGAGTCCCTTTCCGGGACCCCACGACTCAACAACGGTGCCGTCATTTGATACAACAAACTCAAGCAAAGGAGCCGTTGGGTGAGAACCCTGCAACTCTTCCGCTGATGACGAGGAACAACGACTACTGTGTCCTATAACGAGTCGTTGTTACAATTCGTCGTGTCAAGTTTGATACTTTTAGAAAGTTTTCAAAGAAAGTAACGAATGGACAAATGACCCACGTCGGGTCCACTAAACGAGCCTGTGTCACCCGCCGCCATACCTTTCAAACTTTCGTCCAAAGGACTACGTATGAACCAACGATCCGCTGGTTCATCCACTAGTCGTGGCATTCCCCGTTGTTAGATTCAGTGATCCTAACACCTGTGCAAGAGGACCAACAAGTGGTCTCAACCAATGACTCAATGAGTGACCTGGTTCCCGTTGGTCACTTTTCCGCATTTTATTCGGAGATATTTTTAGAGATAATTTTCCATCTATTTAGTCCCTAAACTACGTTGTTTTAAGTATAGTTTCAGAGAATTTAGAGGGATTATATGGTTTTCCCTTCATTCCCCACAAAAACTTTAGAAATCGATCGTAGAAACTGTGTCATTCCTCTCAAGAAAGATCTAGGCCTTACCGCCTGCGTGTCTAAGTCTTTTCTCCAGTGGATTTCTTATATAGGTGTGTTGGATTCAACAAGGGAATAGTTCTTCCCTTTAGGTCCCTAAAATTTTCCCATTTTCTCTATCAAGCATGTACTGCGGATTCGAAATGTAGAAAATTATCGCATCAATTGCTTTAAGATTTCTAGTGGAATATTTTCATGATTTTAATCGCTTTTATTACTCCCTTTATTTTAAATTTATGGAAATTGCATCTAGTGGAATGATTTAGCCCTAGTTCTCGCTTAATAAAATTTCTAGAATCTTGCGTGTTGGACTAGTTTTCCCGTAGCTTGATTCATCGCTTGAGATCCCCATATTGCTAGTGTATGTGAAAATTTTACTATATTCATATTAGTCTAGTCTCACGCATTATTATACTCGTATTAATCCGTAAATATCAGCTGATTAGTTTAACTACGCTTAATTCTTGAGGTGTCGCGGGTGCCTCCGCTTATTAGTATTAGACTCAAATATTAGATTTTAGTGGTTCTTGCCGTCATGACACTTTAGATAAGCGTACCGCCAAAATTTCTTAACCCCAGCTTCATATTACAATTTGTTATTTAGATTCGCTACGACGCCTGTGGAAGCAAACACTGGGCTTCCTTTAGAATATCGCCATGCATCACTGGCCTCATAAGACTCTCGTACTTTCGATAGGTATTCCTAATTTAGTCTGGGCCCTAATTTCAAGCTATCACCTTAGTAGTCACCTAGGACTATCCA
This sequence comes from Datura stramonium, assembly GCA_018107945.1. Classification (NCBI taxonomy): domain Eukaryota; kingdom Viridiplantae; phylum Streptophyta; class Magnoliopsida; order Solanales; family Solanaceae; genus Datura; species Datura stramonium. Next base: position 227,397 of record JACEIK010001507.1, on the reverse strand, counting down.
AAGGGGAGTAGGACTTAGCACCGAAAGTGAACCGGGATTTCAATGCACCTGTGTTTCCGTAACTACGTTACCACCGTAGATTATTTTATTAGCCTTATGGTCCTAGACTTATGATCACCAAATTTTCATGTCTTTATACCTTGGCAAGGTATATTAGTCCTACCAATGGTGTATACATCGACCCACGCCTAGCTCACGGGTTATATGCCTAAGAGTAGACTCATCTCACTAGCCGCCCGCCTCTCATATTATCTCGCCCGTAACGGTACCGCCATCAGCCTAAGACATTTAGTTCGCATTCAAAGATCTCGCATTTAGGACATGCCCTGACCATCGACAGTATTGGCTTGACCATCTCAAGATATTTTAGTGTTGGTCTCGCCTTCAAGATTTCCACTAATGTACGTCATTACGCCTTTCGCTATTATCTCTTTGTGCTATGTTTTTCCTACTTACTCGCACATTCAAAGTAATTTGATTTGATACCTTCTATGTTGTATCATTTTATGATACAAACAGAGTTCTCGCCCAAAGATCATAGTTATCTTATCCAGAGTTTTCAACTGCGACCAATAGTGATTCCTCATCTTCGAGGATGATGTTATTATTTTTCTTCAAGTATATTTCTATTCAGTTGACTTTAGAGTTAGTTGGGGCTTTTCCCAACAACTCATCGATAGATGACTTTCTGCATACGCATACGCATTTAGATTTTCAGCTTGTTTTCATTGTATTAAAGCTTTATGATTTAGTTCTTCTTCATGAATGTTTTTAATTATTTTTAAAGCTTCCGCTATGATATTTCCGCATTACCAAAGATGGTTATGATAGACCATGGGCTGACTTGAATTATTTATGACTCCAAGCAATTCTGTCTCGTCTGCATGGACTGGTCGTGACAATTAGCGACTAGGATAGACATACACCTAAGAAATATGTGGGGATAGTCTAGGATAGACATATATCCAGTTTGTTTTGCTTAGTCAAATACAAAATATGCAACCGCATTCTTATTACTTGTTATGACCATAGAAATATGTGTGTTTCAAGACTTGAATATGTGACTTCGCTTATCATAGATGAACTCCTGTGAGTAATATCAACCTTCTGGTTAGTAAACTAGATTTTCAAACACCTAACCAAAATGGATACGCGATTAGATTGGATAACCCACTGCAAACTTAGAATTTATTTCTCCGAATTCTCAAGAAAATCTAGTTTTTACGTTTGTTTTTACGATACTTGACATCTTCCGATAAACTCTTGAATTATTATTTAATCTACTTGAAAAGTTAATGGAGTAAGTTTTGTTCGGAAGCAAGAGATTTACTTATCTCTATATTACTTGTTGATCACATACTTTTGCGTGTTAGTTTGAAACCAACCCGACCAAACCAAACATTACTATATATGCAGATTAATTAATTTTCCTAATTACTTTTAATAAACTTTTATTATTTTATGCAACATTTTATTCGTGGATTATTTTAATTCTCAACATACTGATCCTTTATAGAGCAAAAGTTGAAGGGAATTTAACTCTTCCCTAAATATTTTGAGCAATTATAATTTCAGATTCTTATTCCATTCTATAATAACGATTTTTAAGGATTTCTCCAAGAACAAAAAAAACAATCACATAAGTTTTACAAATCTTAAGTATGCCACCCAATTTATATGTACTTAAACGAGCAGACAATACATTTCAGAATCTACCATTCTTGATGCATCATTAAGTATGTCATTACAAAACTAAAAGCTCACCTAAATCATGGTTGATGGTTGTGGGGATGAAAAAATTGGGGAGGAAAGGCAACACATGGATAAAGTTGGTAAGTGACAATACATTATAATGAAGTCCTACATGAATTAATGAAACTACATATATTTGAATAAGAAAATACTCTCTTATTTACATCGATTTGAGTTGATTGATCATGGCTCTTTATTGGACCACTACTACCTCACTTCAGACTCATTGTTACCTTAATCATTGCATTTCTGTCCTGTCTCTTCTTTTCTTATTTTTTCATTATCTATAATAAATTAAATTATAAACTTCCTATCTACTTGACATAAATTATTAAAAATAATTAATAAAGACAAATCATTCGGGTATCATAATAATTTTTCCGGTGAGTTTATTTTTTTAATATTGATAGTCTAAAAGAATTTTTACATTACTAGATCAAGAAGATAATAAAAATATCCATTTACACTTGAATTAGGTTGATGTATTTTTATAATATACTGGAAAGAGTTGGCCTTAAGTTTAGTTTAAAAATGAGTCATATTTTATCTGTTTATTACGTTATTAAATAAAAATTTATCTGTTAAATTTTATAAAAATCCGTGGAAAAGAATAAGGATTTAACAAGAATACATATTTGAGACGCGATTTTTCTTTTCGTAGTTTCTTTGATTATTTATCTATTTTCTAAAGCTAGTGTATCTTTTTAGCTATAACGTTTGTTATCTTTGGTCTGTTTTTAGTGTTTTAGAATAAATTTTTATGTTGCGAATTTCTAAAATTTGATGGAACTATATTGAAATTAATTTTTTTTCTTTTCACAATTTCCTTCAAATTTAACACTCAAAATATTTGATTGAAATAAAAAATTATGTCATTTTTGTTAAACTTAAAATAATTATGTACTTTGAACCTATTTCAAACCTAAGAATTTATTTTATGTTTGTCATTTTTTATCAAAAGATAATATGAATTAATCATCCATAAGAGTGAAATTATAAACCACAAAAATAGGACGAATTAGCTATTAAAACAAAATAAAATTAGGAGTAGTTAAATCCTTAGCTCTTCTTTTCATAAATAAAAAATAACATTGCCTTGTGATCCCAAGGTGATGAACATGGTGTGTATGTCCACATGTCAGCAGGCCAAGGCACACGTTAGAACTTCATTAGGAAAATTAACTAATTGGTATATATACACATAAATCCACACAAGGCTATTTCCTCCCTTATTTGCTAGGTAGCACTAGTTTGGCTTCAGTGGAGCAGTAGTATTCGTACATTCTCTCTCTCCATCTTCAATTTTCCATTAGACATAATATAGTATCATTATTATTTTGTATATTAGAGAAGAAAAGAAGAGAAAAGAGAAGCAGCCGAAAAATAGAAATGGATTTGAATCTCAAGGAAACTGGAGCTATGTTTGGGGCTGCCTGCGGTGGAGAATTGTTAAGAGATCAGAATATTAAGAAAAGAGGTTTCTTCTTTGAGACTGTTGATCTCAAACTCAACCTTCAATCTACTACTCATTCTCCTCAACTAGCCATGAAGGATCAAAACGTGAACAATCCTTGTTGCAATAAGCCGCCACCTAAGTAAGTCCCTTTCTCTTTATACATAATAATATTCATGACCTATAACCTTGTTTGAGTTGTGACAATTTCAGTAGTTTTGAAGCACGGATAAATTCAGGTCTACTATACTATTACTCGTCCGTCTCAATTTATATGTCTTATTTCTGATTATAAAATTGCAGGGCTCAAGTGGTGGGTTGGCCACCAGTGAGATCTTTCAGAAAGAAACGTAATGTGTCAAAAAGGGAAGAATAATGAAGAAAAAAGTGAGAAGGGGGAGGAACAATAGCATTTGTGAAGGTCTCCATGGATGGTGCACCTTACCTTCGTAAGGTAGACTTAAACAGTAATAAAAGTTACCAACAACTCTCTCATTCTTTGGCCAACATGTTCAGCTCCTTTACTATGGGTAATGTCAATCATTTTCATTCTATTCCATTTTCTTCAAATCACAATTCTCTCTGATCACCTCCACTAATTGGGTTATTTATGCATTTTCAAAAGGGAAGAAAAAAAGAATCTTGAAAAATTAAAAGGGAAAAAGTTAGATGTTAGTATCATGAACATATAAGTGATACAGCCTAGCTTTGTAATATATGTGTATAGTAATTGATGTTACTACTACTACTATTCTATATAAAGGTTTAGTTAATAGTAAAAAATATAATTCCACTAGCTTGTTAATTAATATTTATAATATATATGCAGGTAATTATGGGGCCCATGGAATGATCGATTTTATGAATGAAAGGAAACTGATGGATCTCCTCAATAGTTCTGACTATGTACCTACCTATGAAGATAAGGATGGGGACTGGATGCTTGTTGGAGATGTACCCTGGGAGTAAGTCCATTTATTCACTAATTAATTGAACAAGTTGCTATGGCTAATTATTTATGTGAAATTTATCTATCTTATTCAGGATGTGTGTTTTGTTGATTCATGCAAGCGTTTGCGCATAATGAAAGGATCAGGAAGCCATTGGACTTGGTATGAGTTTCCAAATCCGGTTATCATTATTTTAAAATTCAAATCTGCACATTCTCTTGAAAAAAGGTATTTAATAATCTTAATTATAACAATATTCATCTCAACTACCCTTTGTCCTAATAAAAATTAAACTAGTATTCCACCAATTGAAACAGCACATATTGTATAAAATATTTTGAAACAAATTTACTTAGTTAATATTTTGTTGAATTTCAGCACCAAGAGCCATGGAGAAATGCAAGAGCAGGAGCTGAGCAATTACTTCAGCAACTCATGGAGACTCAAAAAATGTTGATGAAGCTGCAGTTGTTAAATCTAATATCCATGGTGTCTCTATTTTTCTTGATAGAAGTATTATATACATAGATACCTCAACAAAAAAATATCTTTGGACATTTGTAATGGACAGGAAGCAATTTTTTTTTTTTTTTTTAAAAAAGAAGAAAATCCTATTGTCTGGCTTGTTTATTACTAATGGGCTTTGTTTAATTATTGTCCCTAAATTATTAATTTTTTATTGTTCTTGTCCTCGCTGTCATGGTGGTTTGAGTGTTTTATTCCTTCATTTAGGTGCTATGTTTTTCTTTTTTTCCTTCATTGTGTGAATTTTGATTATGTTAATTTATTCATCCTTTTAATTTTAATAAATAGTTATATATTATGATGAAGTCTACGTTTCGAGGGAACAAGGCCACGCATGTTGATGTGATTCCGTTCCGTCAATATTTATCGTTTTGTTTATTTTAGTTTCGGTTTCCATTATAATTAAATAAATTCCTAATTTGGCTGGAACTCCGGCCTCTTAGTGGGTTTGAATTTTGCACAGGGGTATACGTAAAAAACAAAAAAGTATTAAGTCGGAATGACGACATTAAAATTGAGTTTTCGTACTTTGGCTCTTGAACAAGTTCTCCTAAATTTCATAAACGAAGATTATCCAAAATTAACGATAAAGGCAAAAATACTTACAACCAAATTGTTATTAATTAATTATTGTATACTCTATAAAAATAAGTCGAAATATGAATAAGTTAGATGATGACATGTGGAAAGATAAACATGTTACGTATAATTTCGCACGATATAGCCCACGTTCCACCTGGAGTTAAAACTACTCAAGATGCAACAACTTGAGGAAAATCAAACAGATATGATCAATCGCTATAAATCTGCTTCTGAGATAATGGCTAACCGTTATTCTTTAGCTCAATTCAATACATGTGTCTTTTAAACACCATTACAAATCTAATGTACCTTATTTTAGAGTTAATAATTTGGCATCCACTGGGTTAAGGACTATTGATATTGAACCAACCAATGTCGCATAACAATACACTTTTGAACGATCCTCATAATGCTGAAGTTGACCCAATAACCGAGATGATAGAATGCAAATGAGCTAGCGACTTCGCCTAGCAAGATTCTTGTTGTTTCAAAAAATTCTATACTTTTGATGATGATGATGATCAACACAATTAGAGTTGTCGATTCGGATTTGTAAAGGATTTTTGCAATGTAGAAAAATCACACAAAAGGCTATAATGGAATTGCAAAAGAAAGAAAGGACAATAGCTAACCCGAAGGACCGTGATGAAAATTGTGTGGACGATAGGAAAGTGATGACTCACCTAAATCATGAAGTTTCTTCAAACTCCGATTAGACAATGGAACAAAAGAAAAAGAGTTCAATGCTCAAAGTAGATCAAATTTTAAGCCATCCCATTCTGAAAGGTCCAAATTCAAGATGATATATTCAGTTTTCATTCCCACCAAGTATGGCTACAAAACCAATTCCAAAAAGATTCAAGATGCATTTATCCCAAAATACTTTACTCGAACAACAGACTTTAAGAACATCCTGACATCATATACATGTATGGTGAAAGGCAACAATATGAGCCAAATGAGATTGAGATTGAATCGGTTTTGTTGAAAAAATTCGAATATACTCTATCTAAAGGAGTAATGACATGGTATTCTTTATTACCTACATTCTTTATTAAATCTTTGAAATGCTTGAGGATGCCTTTATAGAAGCACATACCGGAGCAAAGAAAGTACAAGAAAGAAAAACAAATATTTAAATATTTTCAAATTGCTCTCAGTGGCAATTCTTAATTGCTGAAGTTCGTGTTTTGCTTCGTGAGAAGTACATGGTCGCTCCTATTCTAGATGAATGGATGGCGTGCTTTCAATAAAGGAACTTGTCCAAAGAAGTTCATGCATATTCAAATTAAAGAAAAATCATGAAATTCTAAAGAACAACATGGATAGATATTCACAATGTGTAATGAACTAGTAAAATTCGAGTTGAGGGATGATCACTTAGATCCATCAACATCTTTGAGGTCAATTGGCCGAAACCACTTGAAAAAGCTTGAACTACGATTCAAGGCCTCTAAAGGAGAGATATCAACAATACATCCTAGGCGTAGAGATCTCGAGATCGAATAGATAGGGAACATAACGGCCAATACTTTCAATCATCAGAGACCGAGGTTTGACGACGTAATGACCATAGTCAAAACAATAGAAGCCTAATAAATAGAAAGAAGGACCGCTAACTTTGGGACTAAAACAATATTTAAGCTCCGAGGATTTCTAAATATTGATTCAATATCAATGTGGTCGTGACTAGTAGCAACAATTAGAAAAGCAAGGATGTAAGGTGGCCAAAATCTATTAGGTTTGACCCAAACTGTATGGATACGAGTATACATGTGGACTCATTCAACACATGACCACGACTGGGACCACCGACATCTACGAGAAACATGTTGCCTGATATGAAGGAAGGTCACTGAAATTCCTGCGGAGCGAGCCAAAAATAAACTACTTGGGAGAAACGCACATGCACCGCTTAAACTAGTAGAACGGATCATGTGATTAACATAACAGATGAGGAGAAGAAGTGGAAATATCAACTCTAAACTTCAAAAGAAAACAAATATTTCATTAACAAGGATAAAAGGCGTCGAGAATTTTTTGAGCGAAGAGCCGATCACCTTTAGTGATGAAAACTATGCAGAAACAATGCAACCCCACAATGATGCAATCGATAATTACAATAATATCGATTATTTTCAAATTAAACATGTTTTCATTGATCCGGAAAGTTCGACAAACATGATTTCGTGAAAAGTGATTGAGAAAATAGGAATACTTGATAAAGTAGTACCAATCATAGGAGTCCTCTCCATATTCAACATGGCAAGTGAAACAACCAAAGGAGAAATCATGCTACCAAGCAATGCCGTTGAGATGATTAAGAAACTAAGTTTCTTACACATAGACAAGAAATGAGATATACGCACTTCTTAGAGACCATTAACGCAACATAAAGGCAAGATTTTCGACAATGGCATTTGTTGTTGAAATTTCCATCCTGGATGTGGTCACAGATCCAAGTGAACAAATCAGCGCAAATAAAGTAAATGTTCTCTCAGATGAATCAAATAAATGAGAAAATAAACAAAAGAAATAAAAATAGTAATTAAGGTGGAGCTGCTGCCCTCAAAATCAAATGAAATGAAAAACTCAAATGAAGAAGAAAACTGGGAGGTTCTAACTCAATGAAAGAGCATTCTAAGAGGCGAAACAAAGAAAAATGTATAATCACAAGTTCCAAGGTCTTTTCATGGCTCCTAAGAGACCTGCTATGAAATCAACCGTAGAAGTGCTCAACAAGTAGCGTTCTGGATTCATACACTCGGCATGAAAGAAATGTATACCAAAATCACTTTGACTTTCAAACTCTGTGCATAAATTATTATAATTTCTTATGTCTAGTACAAATTGCTTTGTATGGTCCCACTGTACTTGTGATACGACAAAGTTATACAACTAAAAATTGTTACTCACAAGCTAGGCTTGGATCCGGTTCACACTGCAAAAACAAAAGAGGCGATAAATTACAGAGCATGTAATGCTTTGTGAAAGCAATAAATAAGTAAGTTATTGAATATAGGATCCATTTGGAAGTGGACTAAATTTCGAATGATTAGCAAATTAAGTTTTCTTGATGCATAATTTGGATATAATCAAATAAATATGAATTCGGAAGATCATGAAAGAACTTCATTTATAACTAAGTAGGAGACATATTGTTATAATGTTATACTATTCGAATTAAAAAAGGCTAGAGATACTTACCAACGATTAGTAAATCACATGTTTAAAGAATAGATAAGTAAAACTATGAGGTATATATCGATAACGTGTTAGTCAAGTCTCTAGTTCTAAAATTTGTAAAACTTTTTGATGTATTGAAGAAATACAATATAGTTAAACCGGAGAAATGCGCTTTCTAAGTCAGGGCTTGGGGAAAATTTCTTGGCTTCCTTTATTTCCAAATAAATAAATTGAAATTAATCTCGCATAAAATCAAAGCTATAGAAGAAATATGGAAAGTCCTTGGAGATGTTAAAGCAATACATAGACTCACCGTAAGATTGTTGGGGAGACAGGCCGATTCATCTCCCGATCATCCGAGATATGTCATAAATTATTCTTGCTACTAAAAAAGAAGAATGAAACGATTGACACTCGAGGGATAACAAGCATTGAGAGAGTTAAAGAGATATCTATCAAATCCTCCTTTGTTGGACAAACCGAAGGCGGACGAACCATTTCTACTATACTTAGTTGTATCTTTAAGTGGCAATAAGCTTCGTACTGGTCCGAAAAGAAAGGTATGTAATTTCCCATTTATTATGTGTGTAAAACTCTGTAAGAGTGAGAAAACTATATATCCACAATTCTAATAGTTAGCTTTGGCACTGGTGACGGCCGTTAGGAAACTAATGCCCTATTTCCAAAGTCATCCATTTCACGTGATAATAAATATATCCATTAAGAAATATCATGCATAAACTTGAAATTTTGGGGGAGGTTGATAAATAGAAGATAGAAATTGCAGTTTTGATTTAACATATAAAAACTACTTAATAACTATTAAATGAATTGGTGGTTTTTATTTAACATATAAACCACTTAACAACTATTAAATCTCAAGTATTAGCCGATTTTATAGTAAACTTCAAATTTATGATGGCAAAGGTTGAAAAGGCGAATTTCTAATGAATAGCCTCAGGACCACATCCAAAATCCTGACCCTTTTACCGATGGAGCATCTAATGTTAGGGGGTTTGAATTAGGTATTGTCTTAAAAACTCCTTCTGGAAATCCTGCATGTCATCAATTATCCATTTGACTAATAATGAAGCCAAGTATAAGGCATTGATTGCAGGTTTAGAGCTGACACATTTAGGTAGCCGAGGTGGCTTGGAAGTAAAAGTGATTCACCTCTTGTCAATGTAACACCCCATATGTTTAATGTGATCAATTTATTAAGTCAAGGTTTACAATTCGAAGCCCTATCATTTTACATTAATTATTGATAAACATCATAAAATAAAGTCGTGTATGTAACATCAAGTTGAGGGACGAAGTGTCCCATTTATAGAAAATAGATCGCAAAGCGAGACCACACCTTTCTTGGAGCTCTCCCACGAGGGTGGCGAGGCATGCGTATATATATTAGCTGGTCAATATTATCCGTCCATACATAATTATCTTATATTTTCAAGATGAATCTAGTCATACTCTCTCTATATATCATATATATATGCAATGAGAGATACAAAGGAGAAGTTAGATCTAAGTTAGATCTGAGCTAGATCCATGATCATCTTGATTAGTGATACGATTTTTTGTCATTCAGATTTTGATTTGCCGCGAGTTCTAGAAGAAGATATTTGTTATATGGAGAATATAAGGTTGAATTAACTTAAGGTAAGAGTTCTATATAGTATATTCCTTCATTTGAGTTTCAAAACTGGATTCGAAAGAACTTATCAACATCGGACTTCTCACTTTGTTTTCTTATTGTGAGTTGGTAGAAGTTGTTGTGGTATGGAAGTATATATGTGAGGGGAATGAGAGAAGTCTCATGTATCCTCCGAAAATTGAGCATAAGGCATGTTAAGGCTTTCCCTTTATCCTTTTGGCATGAAGCGAGTGATCTAACTAAAGTTTCTCGTAAAGAGTTTAATAGAACATTATGTATTAACATCTTATTTTGTTTGATGAAACAATCATCATTTTCTATGATATATGTTCTATTAGAATCAAAGTTATATTTGTAAGAAGTGATTTAAACATCCTAAAGATCAAGTTGTTAAGTTATAACGAGTTAAAGTTATATTCTTGTGTAAATTTGAGTCTAGAAAGTAATTAAGCTTATCATCAAGTCGAGTTTCATTTCATCGTACTTTGATTCAAGCTTCAAAAATTATAATGAGAAGTTTAGCAAGCCAAATCCTTATTCATATATAAATATTGAATTGAATTCTAAGAATTAGAAATGAACATTGTCAAGTCGAAATTCTATTTTATATTGTTAGTCAAAATGTAATTCTAGAAGTAGCTTTTATATTGTTATTAAGTCGAGTATTGCCCTTATGAGTAGTAAGATACTTACGAATTGAGTATACATTGTGTGAGCCTAGGCACTACTACCCCTGGCTAATACTATTCCGATTCATTGGGTTTTCTAAGGCACAAAGAATTGTTATAGCGAGTTGCATTCTAAAATAATTAAAAGAAGATAATAAAGCCATCAATCTAGATAATTCGCAAGTCTCACATATTATAGGTTTTTTATGCTTTCATGCCATATAATCATTTCATAGCTTGTTATGCTATCTTCCACTTCCATTAAATGAGTTTCTTGAGTTAGCTTAGATGTGGCATTGAGGTTTCATATTGTATCCCGCTATTATTTATTGATTATAGGTTATCTAACTACTATTCTTGCCTTACATAATAGTACATTCTTTTTGTACTCGTCGTCCCCATTGCTTGAGGCGCCGCATTCATGTTGCAGTCCAGACGAGGCCTAAATAGACCTATTTAGTAGGAGCCGCCGAGTCCAACTATTTGATAATCTCCATTCTTCCCGAATCTATCGAGTTATGTCCATCTTATGTTTCTTATAGATATATAGAGAAGGGGTAGGTCGGAGCCTTTTTTCCGATTATGTAGTCGTTACTCTTAGAGGCTTGTAGATTGATGATGTGAGATATCGTATGTATGTTTTATGGATGGCCTTGTCATTTTTTTAATTTTTTTATATATATATATATATATATATATATATATATATATATATATATATATATATATATATATATATATTTGGAGTTGCATGCAATACAAAATGTATGCGCTGAGACCTTGTCTTTCATATTCAGATTATCTTCTGACAATATTATTATAAATCAATTTTTTCTAGGTCAAGTGAGGAATCGAAGTTCTTGTCCCGCCTCCCTAGGCTTGGTGCGTAATAAACTTAGCATCGTAATATGTTAAGTCCGAGGAAATCTACAAGTTGTGTCTAGTAGAGTGTAGCTTATGGGTGTGTTGTGCACCACACTTTTAATCGAAGGCTTACATGAATTTAGGAATAGTTACCTTTCTTCATCTTTCGTGATCGTGCAGAGGCTTGATACCATTCAATCGCAAGTCCATCAAAATGAATAGAAAATTTTAATGTAGGGAGGTGGATGTTATCTATAGAGAAAAACTCCGCTCGTCTTATAGAGCCAAGCCCGAGTTCAATGCCATCAAAGTGTGGGAAATCTGACTTACCTACTTTTATAATAAGTTCCTGAGTAGTAAGACCATCTCCTAGCTTGATTACCACCGCTTCCTCGGTGGTCCAAGTGTGTTTCCAAGAGGGAATACCACCTGACACAAAGGCTCCATGACCGGGATGTCCCTGCATCGTTACTATGAATTCAATAGACCCGTTGTAGGAGCAATCACCCCATCTCAAGATATCCAATATTTTTATCTTTTTCATTTCGTCTCTAGCCTATCATGAGAGCTTCTCTTAGCTCACCCATAGCTCGTCCCCGGATTCCTCCAATTGATTCTATCTCATCATGAGACTGCTCACATCTAGAGAGATTTGAGCCTAAGTAATGCTCTTACAATTTAGAAGTCGTAAGCAATAACCTAAGGTACAAGAATCGCAGCCTCGACACCAAATGTTGCGATCTGTAAACCACTATACGGAAATGACAAAAAGAAGAAGTAAGCTAAGAAATCTAGATCTAATTTAGGATAAAATTCTTTGGCACTCAAGAAACAGACGTACAATTATAAAAGAAAAAGGAAATTGTCGTGGAAAGAAGACAACTGACCACAACGCAAAGAATTAATCTATCGAAAGGGAATATGCTTCTCCAAGCAAATGTCCGGGTCTTAATTACAATAAACAAACCTTCACTTGAAATATAAGGGCTCTAAATGGTATTTAAGCAACTAAAGACAAATTCTTATTCTAACGGTTAAGTATCATCCCAATAGCTTTAAGTTCAATTAATTAATGTACAATACATCTAGACCATAAATCTAATTACAAAGTGATTTTATTTGCTTTACTTTACTTTTTTGGTGTTACTTTAATAAAGTAACAAATATCTTCCAAAGCTACTCATGCTAATAAGCTTGTAAAATCTGACGCATGAAACTCTATAAAGAAGGTAGGTTAATAAAACTACTTATAAATATCTCAGGTGATTCTTGGTTCAATATCCTAAGTGGTACAATCAACTAGTTGTTGGTCTATTATGTGTCCAACATTGTCCCAAAAGATTGTATCTAAGTATGTCTTCCGTGGTTGTGATGTGTTAAATAATGAAGGTGTGTTGCCTCTGACTAAAAAGATAAGTTTTCATAAGGAATTGGTGGCCTAAAGCCAAATTATAATAAGATGTCTCTACGTGAATTCAATAACCATCATCTTCTAGGTATATAATGTGTGTATCTCGTACACATACATTCTATGTCAATTACAAAAATATTTTAAAGTATGTCGAGCATAAAAGATCATTACTATGAACTATTTTCTAGCTTTATTCAATATTTAAAGAGAAAAAAGATTTGTATGCCTAACTTTACTTTTAGTAACTATTAAAAAATGGGCCTTCAAAATTTAGAGGCCTAAAGAATTTGCCTTAGTGGCTTGTAAATTGAGTTGGCCCTATTTGGACAGAGAAAATCTAATTTGATCTTCATTTGCTAAATATTAAAAGGATCACCTTCTTATTTCTATAAAAATAATTTCATTTTTTACTTTTTCCTAATGTTATGGTATAGAGAGATGAAAGCTATTGATAATCAAACAAACTAGAATTAAAATTGAGGAAAACCAAAAAAAATAGAAGTAAAACACAAATATTGAAAAGATAAGTGATCACACTCAAAACTAGTCCTAAAAGAAATAAACGATAGCTGCAAATATAATCCGGTCTAAAAGCTCATGGTCGAATCCAACAAAAAACTAACTATAGTTATGATTATTCAATATCACTGAAGAAATTAGTTTGGATAATTACTTAATTTTAAAGATTAAGATTTTTATTTATAACTAATTAACTAATAAATACTAAAGAAATAAAATTATCAACTAAAGAGATGAAGTTGAAAATAAGATTAACGAGACTTGAAGGTGAATTTTTCTAATTATCAAAAAAATTTCTAACTACGTTATCCATAATCTCACCAATTTATTCTCTATGGATTGTGATTGATCTTACTCTACCACAGTTATCTCCTCGAAAGAATCACAATAATTTCAGAGACGTATTCTCTCAAATTACTCTAGCTAGCAATTTCTCGCCACTTACTATGATCGCGTCAAAGCTCCATTATTCTCTAAATCCACTTTTAAGCCTACAGTGATCACTCGTGAACCCAAAGAGTGATTTTATCTCCTCAATAACTGAAATATGTATTCTTTCTCAAGCAATACATAATAATTAGGCATAGTCAATCGTTGTTCATTCAATGAATTGAAATAAACACGTAGTTGAATAAGTAGAGAAATTCAAAGGCTAAATTATATTAAAACATAACAAGAAATCATCTAAGAAAAGGTTCCATCAAAACCCTAGATAAGGAATCTAGCTACTCATGATATCGTTTAAGAGCATAGTATAGAATTGCATAACGAACAAGTAAAAGAAGGGAAGAAAGTGAAACTCAAAGTCGACCTCCATCGTCTCGCCCTTGCATGTGTTCTTCCTCCAAAATCAAGAGAGTTTCTCTTCTTCCGAAGATTCACATATTTTCTTTTGCTTCTCAATACGTTTAGGGTATTTACACAATCTAAAATATAGGGAATCACGTAATTCTTAAATAAAATACGCTAGATGGGTTTCTGCCTAGCTCGTCCACCCCTCCTTTGCAAGGACCATAGACTCTGTTCATAGCTAGCTCCACAATTTATCTTGCTCTTGGCTCATCTATTTGTCTCGCGAAAAGAATCATAGACGAGTCTGGCCACTCCAAACTTTCTCTTATTTCTTGCTCTGGCTCTGCTTGTCCCGTGAAGTGAGGACCATACACGAGCCCAACCACCCTTTAATTCATTCTTTCACTTCAAATCAATTCAAAATCTTCTTTGATCATGTTAATCCTAACACAATTTCTACACACATAACTCGAATGAGTTTAAGAAATCCAAGCGATAACAACATAACAATATAATTTGCATGAGATATGATGCTAAAAATATATAAATATATACTTTTAGCCGAATATCACTACTCCACACTTAGACTTTTGCGTCCTTAAACAAGTTCGAAATTAACATTATGGCTAAGAACAATCTCCAAGCCTCCATTTCATGCATCCATGACTCATGAAACCGATTTATATCAACGTTTAGAATCTATCATATGCAAGTAGACACCTTTTCAAACTCTTCATGCCACACATTTAAAACTGTCAAAATGATCTCCTAACATCCTAGCCTCCAAAGCTAACTTTCTCCCATTCACTCGACTCTGCTTCCATGCCAACATAGGAATTGAGTACCTCACAAATCTTTTACGAATCGTGTGCTTTCACCAATCCAACCAAGAGAGAAATTAGTCCACTCACTTAAATAAATTTAAATATATTTTAAGGACTCACATAAAGAAAGAATCCACTCTCTCTCATAAACAAAGTCACATGGTCTACCATTGTCATACCATTATTTGCCCATAGTGTAAGACTTAACTAATCTAAGCATGTCAAATCTGTGGATCAAGTAGGACTTTCATAGTTTGTAATGTAGGCTAAGGAATGGATAGGATATATTTAGGAAAATATAGTGGCTCAATCCTCCTAAGAACTTTAATATAATACGATTCTTTTTCAAGCACGTACTCCTCATAACTCAATTAAAGACATTATCCTAGAAAACTCCATTTTATTTTCAACCCTTTCATATAAACAACTTCACTAGCTAAAAAATAAACAAGTATTTTTTCTCCCTTTTCTTTTCCCCTTTTTCATTCTTTTTTGTTTAGCTAATGAAATAATTTTTTTCCTTTCTTTAATTCCACTCAAAAATTACATGTTCCCTACATACTTTTTGTGGAACTTATTCTTGCAAATTAAGTGTTTCAAAGCAAAGAAAGGTTAAAGAAGAGTCAATTAAGAGCAAAATGATATAATTTATAATGTGGGAAGCAAAGAAAAGGCTTATAGGCTCAAAAGGGATGAACGGGGATATTGTTAATGCACGTGGGTAAAAAGGGTAAAGAACTAATCAAAGAAATGTCTATCATCACCTAGTTTAACATGACTTAATTATTTCGCTTTTGAGCACACTACAAGGCATGTCTCTAGACTAACAAGGACAACCCAATTTATCATCTAAACCTCACTTTACACGAAGTACATGATCTATTTCAAAGAACTTGCAGATGATTCTCAAGTTAAAGCAATAGGATACAACAATAAGTATACTTTAAGCGTAGGGAGGTAAGTCAAAAGTCAAAAATTGAGTCTTGAGCGTCAAAGAAGATCAAAAAATTCTCAAGGCATCTAAAGAAGGTATATCATACATATGCTTAGCCCAAACCACAACATAAACATGTCACATAGTTCAAGACGCTAGAGCTTTTTTTCTTTACTTTGCTCAAGCGTTCTTACGTAGTAATTCCTTAAAAGTTGTCACGCTATCTATCATCGCAAAAAGCCCAAACAAAAAAATTAATCTACCAAAAAAAATAATTTACCACCCAATTCAAAAAGTCATCCCTTGAAAAAGAACTAAGGCCATAAGACAAAACCAAGAGGATTATTTCTACCTAATTATTATTTTTTAATTTTTAAATTTTCTTTCACATACATGTAAATAAAGCACAACTAAAGTCGCACAAAAAGTCACTCAGCACTACTTCACTCCCACACTTAAACCGTATACAGTCTCCAATGCACACCATACAAGATTATAAAAGAGACACCTTGTGTCACAACCCAACTACCATAGTAGTTGTGATTGACACCCACACTAATCTCCACGGTGGGTGAACCACACATCCCGATTAATTCAACCCATTTCAATATTCCTACTATAAAATAAGCACTATTATAGGAAAATGCGAAAGTTTTTGGAATAAATAAAGAAAATGCTAAAAAACCTATCTATTACATCTCCGTAACTGAAAGTCATCACATGGATTCTAACTTAAATATTATCTAAAAGTAGTGGAAACAAAATAAAACAAATCTATTACATCTCCGTAATCAAAGTCATTGTACGTATTCTAACTTAAATATTATCTAAAAAGTAGTGGAAATAAAATAAAACAGAAATCGTTGTCTCAAATCAAGACATCTTCTAAGGAGAATCATGAAGAGTCCGAAGGTATCCACCACCTCAAATTCATCACTAAATTCGCTAGAGGTGGGCCGAGAAGAACTTCGGGACACAAAAGATGTACCAAAAATCAATGAAGGAGTAGCATCAAGATAACACAATGCATCGGTAGACATCATCGTCCATCTTTTAAACAATAATGTATATACATGTAAAATAACAATACAAATTCACTAAAACAGATAATGAATAGATAACACGAACTCTAGAATCATCCAAAGTAAGTTTTAAAGCCTGCTTGCTCACTCGGACTAGACCTTTGCCGCAATGGTGGTAAGACCGCAACGATAGGCAGAATCAATTGCCGACAACCTAAGATTTTTACACTTAACAATTCTTCACACCGCCATCAACTACGAACAGGTTTACGCATAATTAAAACTCAATGATCAACTCCAACAAGGTATCACATGAGCTATACAACCGAAATCCTCACCAATTAATTCATCAACTTTCACAGATTCACACATAACTTGCAAGTATAAGACACCATAAACAAATAAAACAATAGTAAAATCCATATAAACTACGCATCAAGCATCTCGCTCACACGGTTCTTATATCTTGAACCAATCCTCACTCTTTAGCTCTCCTTCTGATTATACTATATAATGCTAGTACACCTTCGTCACATCACCATACACTCACACGTATCATCACCTGCATATATGTCACGCCCGCCTTGGGGGTATGACTGGCACTGTGCCCTACTAGGACCCTCGAACTGCTAGATCACTGCCTCAAGCACTTCCGGTGCCCGTCGGCTCTAAATTTCCGATTAACTGAATCAACGGGCTATATAGCGGTAGTGTAAACACACTCCTACTGCTATATAACCAATTGCACAATAAATAAATCCAACCGAATCATATCAGGTACCTATGCGGGACGATAAGGCCACCATGCCGACTAGTTTCACACTAAGAACTTAATCAAAAGCTAAACTACTCGTGACCGGCAAGGTCACCAACTACTAATCGGATAAGGCCCTACACGGCCAATATAAACAACTAAACATACGCACTCCGCCCCCCACACGGACTCAAGACACAACTAACCACAGTGGGAAATATACACACCACAGTTTCCCAAGAATAACTGATAAGATAGCTCAGACAGGGCCCCGACCTACCCGTACTATACAACAAGGAAATAGAATAGACCTCAATATCAAACTCCGTGGATGATAGGAGTTGATGACTCAAGACCGGTCAGTCACGGTGGGTCACCCTGCCAGAGTACCCCGCAGTAAGTAATGCACGCCCCAATGGGCGCGCACCACCTAAGTGAGACTTGTATGTAAAGCAACCGAGCATAACCTAATACAAGCACAATACTAGTAGTTCAATAACAGTAGTATCCAAACTGTCCGCCGCGGATCTAAATAAGCTCATCCGCATCGAAGGTAAGGTAGAAGCACACTGCCGACGTGGCGACCGTCTATCGCCTAATAAATAACATGTATATACATATATAACATAAAAGGACCTATACCAACTTTCATAAGCCGAAAAGGTTCCAACCAACACATACTATATACCCCTACCGGGTTCAAAACCATCCAAAGTAAATCACTCCACTCGCTACTAACTACGAGCACCTCTTACCGATTCCCGGGTCTCCACTGACTATGACCTCTCGATATGGTATAATCGTGTCCGAGTCCCGCAGGACTCCGTACCGTACCTATATCTCAGACCGTAGATTCGTAATGTTATGTCATCAATTTCATACGGGAATGCTCCATCCCCATCTGGCCCTCTGACGGCATACCACTCCTTGGAGTGGCGTATCCCCACCTCGGGCGAAATAACAGCTATTAACCCGTGGCGGCGAGACGCTCAAAGGTGCCTCAAAACAAACAAAGTCTCAAACAACAATAATCACGTATAGCAAGCATGTTCAACTGGTAAAATACTCATCCATGTTTTGATAGATGATTCTCCGATTCTCTTCTCGCATTAAACTCGATTCTCATACCGAGCTACACTGCATCCCAAATATTATCCCCGACTCGTCCGATATCGTCTACTAACTTTTATTCCGAATATAACATAATATTATAAAACATGCTTGGCGGATTCACTGACCCACCTCGACTTCTAGGTTCTTTCTTCTAGACTTTACTATGTTTACTATACGGGGATTCCTATCTTGCCGAAGAACCACTACATACCTTCGTTTCTCGATTTTCCGACTAACCGGTGTAGCTCGGCCGGCATTCGCTATTTCTCCCAACCGCATTCATATATATATCAATTAGAACTAAATACATTAATATTCAAAGAAAATATCACTTTTAATATATATATATATAACCCAAATTATGACTTATCAAAACTACGAAACTCGCTACTTCTCGTAAGTCCGTAAGTGAGAAATGCTTACTTTAGGGCTAGGAGTATATTGACACTAATTTGGAGAAATTCCACTTACCTTAGCTCGGTAGCACGACGGTTCGCCGGCCGAATTTCACGAAACTAAACTCGTAGGAATGCTCCTCGCTGCTCAATACTTCACTACCCAAGGTTAATTCGAGTTTGGACCGCGTTTAATAGTCTAAACGGAAGAAATTTCATCAATCTACTTCGGGCCCTCTGTTTTCACTCGTTCTCTCTGAAAATTACATGAAGTTATCACCTAAAACTGAAGTGAGGGGTTTATATACTTAGGCCTGGACAGGGCCTCTGTGGCACGGCGCCATCGCGGAGGCCCTCCCTCCGTGACACGGTGCCATCGCAGAGGGGTTCTGCCCCGACTCCTCCCGTGATGGTTCGACGTGTCGCTTATCCGGTCTTTCCCCGGACCTTTTCCTAGCATGTATGGCATTCAAAAACTCTTAACCAACATGCGAATAGGCCATCCACATGTCGAGAATTTACAGGGTGTAACAATATATATCAAAGGGTCTTATTTCAAACCTATTAGTCATGACCTATAGGAACTCTAGAAATTCATGTACAGTAGTGGCGCAATATCTGCTCCCACTCATCTGCTTTTCTGGATGCTCCCCTCAAAGACGAGTCAATAATTTCATTATCGCTCACCCGAATGCTCACCTCGAGCACGAGCTCTCACTCGGTATAAAACATGTTATCAACTCATATCTTCTTCTTCTATATTCATCCAAATTGGTTCATTCACATAACCATTCGGGGCATCGATCTACCTTAACCTTCTTGGATTCAATCATCACCAATTAACTATTCCTATAGTAAGTAAGAAAGAAACACATTGAATATTACATTCGTACAAATA
Organism: Datura stramonium; assembly: GCA_018107945.1. Taxonomy (NCBI): domain Eukaryota; kingdom Viridiplantae; phylum Streptophyta; class Magnoliopsida; order Solanales; family Solanaceae; genus Datura; species Datura stramonium. The sequence continues at coordinate 207,098 of JACEIK010001507.1, read as the reverse complement.
GTTTCAAATAGTCACATCCCAAGATTTGAACTATCATACAACAATTTCATCATAATTTAGCATCAGTTAGTGTCTGAAAACCAACTAAGCATGTTGTACATTCCACATACATATAAGTCATTATCTAAAGTCTATCTCCTTGCAAATCATAACCTACCTCAATCGAAGAACTGGAATATGCAGCTACTTTGGGGGAGCTTTTCCCTTTCTCAACGCCTCCGAATGTTCAAAGTCTAGAAACAAGAAATTAAATAAGAATTCAATAGTCTACTTATTCAATCAAGGGTATGAGAATTCAAACCCACCCCATTCTACCTGTTATCACTGTCCACTTTGTTACCCACGGTTTAAGTCTTCAAAACTAATCCACAATGATTATTCCAACCTAGTTCATGGAGTTTCTACTCACTCAAATCCTTTTAGGGAAGTTTTTAAGGGTAAAAGTCTCCCAATTCCATCTAGTTCTAGGTCTCAACTATCACATAGATAAAGTTCTACAACCACATTCGCCCTAAGAAGTGTTAATTACTCACTTTTAGGCCTAGAAAACCAACAACCAACCATTCCCATTCATTTAGCCTGAATTTCACAAACCTAGGGTTCTTAGCTAATAACTCAGCATTAAATCCTATCCCTTGATTCTAGGGCGTTACATAATCGAATGAGGGAAAGCCTAGTGCATAAATCTTACCTTGGGAAGAAGAAACTGGTTTGCCTTCTGAAAATTGCCCTTCTGTTCTCAAAGTTCTTGCCTTAGGCCTCGTTGCAGTGGATTCGACGATTAACTCACACTTCCTGTTATGGCGGATCTCCAACCTTTATGATGTTCTCACTGCAGCGGAACTCCCACCATTGCAGAGGTCTCTATTAACCAGTAGCTCGATATTCTTGCACATTTTCTATTCCTCAAACACAAGTCTTAAATCCAACTTCTCCGACACTTCTCACCATGAACCTAGGCGAAAATAGGTTGTTCTATACTTAATTCTCCTGTAACGATGAACGGATCGTTAACCCTGATAGTCCAAGTGTCGAAGAAATAGCAGCTCATGGATTACTCAAACTTCTCTCATGCCTGGTCCCTTGTACGGGCAACCCACACATAGTTCTAACCATCTCATTCGCTTTTTTCCTCCTTCAAATTCTTTCGCTTCCCATGCTCCTATAAAATCAAAAAGATAATACTATAAAAAAATAATTTTAAAAAAAACTAAAAGAAAACAACATAGTTGGGTTGCCTCCCAAGAAGCGCCTAATTTAACTTCGCAGTACAATGTGAACCATTTTTTTCCTTCACCTCAAGATTATGAATTGAACCCCCAGTTTTGATTCCACTCTATGATTATGTTCTTGGGGAGGTACAACTTGTTTTGAGCCAAAAATCAAATAATTCCTTATGCACCTTTTAACTTTCAACTGAGGAATATCACCTTGCTTAGATGACCTTGAAAATTTCAGAATGAATGGCTCATCTATCTCTTTCTTTGATTATTGCATTGGTTCATACAGATCAATTTTCATATCTCTTTCTGAACATAATGTCGAAAAATGCTTGGAGTGAAGGCCAATGCACTTGTCATAATTCAAAATGACCGTGATTGGTGCCCACACTATTTTCCGGTAGCTGAACCAATGAATCCCAATTCTAACCCCCAAAATGAGATATTCAGAAAGATAAATGTTTGCATTAATCATTTAAATAAACTTCACAACATAAAACAACTGTTTAAAAACTGACACTACGAAAATAACACCCAATACTTGAAAGTCATTGCACAAGATGTCTGTTTATAACTCTAAGAATGTTTAAAACTAAAAAAACAAAGACATAAGTGTCCGGAAGAGAAGGACATATTCAAACGGGAGAGTGACCCTGCCTCCTTGTCTACTCACCTTTTTACGATCTGCTGCTACTTACAAGTGAGGACGTGAGGAACTGACATGTTCGAACTCTGCACTCAGAGAAGTGAAGGGGTAGGGCACGTACATAACACAGTACTAGTAGGAATCATCGGCCGACCCTAAATAATAACAAGTATACACAGTAATAATAATACAAGACCAGACATTCAACATAAAAAGTAAGTACTGAACATTTCTAATATCCTAGCTCTACACAGGGAATAGTCGGTCTGCTCGCTGGATTGGGCCGATTGCTGCAGCGGTACTGCCTTAGGAAGTAGCTCGACTATGTTGCACTCTATCAGTTCATCAGTTTACCAGTTTCACAATTCACATATTCCATAAAATCTCTCAAATAACACACATTTATGGACAACAATTTATATCACCTAGTATCACGTACGAATTTAACAAGTAATTACAGTAGGAACCACTCAACAAAAAACTAGCATTGTAATAGGGGCACACTTAGAAATTTAGACAAGTTCTTCATTATCAACTCACATGACATACATATCAATTGGTACCATATTTTAGCACATTCTTCATACCACTTCATTTGCATATAATACAACACAACATAACATAACATAACATGGAACCAATGGTGGCATGACAGGAACACGCCTCCTCCGTCTCACCACAATCACTCAACCACACAATCAGTGTACATATATGCCAAAGGATCTTATTTTTGCCCTTCCAGTCATGACCTGCAGGAGACTCTAGAAATTCATATACTATACCGGCGTGGTACCCGCTCCCACTCATATGCTCGTCCGGATGCTACCCTCAGATAGAGTCACTCAATAATAATATTCACTCACCCTGTTACTCCCCTCGGGCTTGAGCCTCTCATTTCAGGAAACAGTTACTATTTTAGCCATTTTCATCCGTTAACAACAACTAGGTACATTACATAAATATAAACATATATACATATCAATTCATCGGAATCTACTCTCCACTCCCTCACTTGCCCAAATACATAACTCAATTTACATGAAAGATTCATAAACTAAGTTCACTACACATTTCCACATGATCTCATCAACAAATTATATCCATCTCATATCTTCATGATATTTCATATTTGTTCACATAAAACTCTCACAGCACAGAATATCTGAAAACCAATCAAATACGATCATTACATAAGCATACCAGCCATTACGCAGAGTCTAACTCTCTAACCATAATCTAGCTCGATAAGCGAAGGTATCAACTCAGCTACTCTGCGGAAGCCTTGACCTTCCTTAAAGCTTCGGATTGCTTGAAATCTACACAACAAGAGTAATTTATTATTTACTCTTCAATCATGGGTCTAATTAGATCAAACCCTCCCCTTCAGGGTGTTTTCTAAAGTTAAACCCCAACTCTACTCGATTCTAGTTTAGTTTTTTGTGTAACCCTCGTTCCCCACACGTAATTCTAGGAGAGTAATCAAAACTCTTCAAACATCAACCAAATTACCCTCAATCATCCCAAAATCCATCCCTAGTTCATCAACCTAGGGTTCTCTAAGTTCAGAATTTCACCATTAACTAGTCCCCCTAAGATTTCTACAATAATCAATATTCATTATAGGGTCTAGGGAACAAGAAACTTACCTTAGTGCAACAATTCTCTACTCTGGAAAAGAAACTACCTTCAGACCTTGCCCTTTCATGTTTTGGAAATAATGAAAAATAACCCAGAATTTCTCACTTAAACCTACTTTTGATTCCTGTCGTCTGCTGCAGCAGTCACATTTCTGCTGCAGCGGACCCACTACAGCGGCCAAAGTATCATTGTGGCGGTTCCAATAGTTATTTTTTAAATTCATTACGACGGGACTCCGACCGCTATCACGATCTCGCTGCAATAGAAATTCCACCATTTTAGCAGCTTCTCAAACCAGTAGCCGCCCAAAATCCACCAGTTCCACACTTAGAAAATTTCACAACACATTTTGTTCCTCCCTTAGCCTGTGTTCAGGTGTTCTAGGCCCCTAACCATCCCGTAACGACGTCCGAATCGTTATAGCGCTCAAATCAAAAATTCAAATTTTTAGCGACCTCCTCTTTTTGACATAAACTAGAGTCAAGATAAAATGTATCTTCTATATATGTTCTTTTTCAGCTATAGTACCACTTTTTCAACATTGACATCATCGAATTCTAGTTGGTTAGATTCTCCGAATTCTATGTTGAAGTCCTCCATTTGAACGTTAATTTCTTCCTCTAACTCACACTTTTCTTGACTACAATCTACAATATTTTCTTGTTATGCATTAAAGGCTTGAAGCAGTTGGCTCAATTGAGCTTTCAGGCCGCGGATAGTTGCCTTTTGCCTTTCTAATTATAGTTGTTTCTCATCATATTTCTCCAAAAGACACTTTAACATACCCTTGATATCTTTCATGTCACCATTACTTAGTTCATTGTTCCTATTAACTTCACAAGAAAAAGTAGAACCATCATAATAAGGGGTAAGGGGGGATAAGAAATATAAGCACAATCATAAAAATGACCATCTTGACCACAACACACCTCAGACACATTCCATATATAAGATTGAGTCGGTGCACATAACTTGCTCTTGGAAACATTTTGGTTATTTTGCCACATATGATTTCCTCTACAATATGCACAAGAATGATCAAAAGTAGAATTACCAACACCTAATGATAACGACACGGATAGAGGAAGACTCTAATAGAAGATTAGAAAGAGAAAAGGAATTGATTCTTGAAAAAAATAATAAGAAATAATGAATCAATTAAGAAGAAGTAGAAGAAGAAAAAAAGGGGAAGAAACTCAAACAAGAAATCTTACCATTGAAAAAATTCAAGTTATGGTTCAAACTAGAACAAAAAGGAGCATAACCCAAAGAGAACCTAAAAAGGTCTCCACAAGCTACAAGGTTGCTACTAATATATTAAATCAAACTTAGTTACGATGAAAAAGAAAGAAATCATTTATATAGGAGCAAATGTGTTGCTACCCTAAAGAAGTCCTAAAGTTGGTCAAACTAAATTAAATAAACTGAAATTTTCTAGATGCCTAAAAGACTACCAACACATTGCTCAATAAATATATAAAGGCGATCAATGTAGCACTAAATGAGCTTCTAGAACACAACTTTGGGCTATTGAAATTGCTTCTTCTTTGAACATATTTTGGGCCATAATACAACTCCTTTTGGACTTCAATTTGGTCCTTCAAATAGTTTGTAAGACATTTCCCAAAAATAAATTTGGGTTGAAGCTATTCTTTCATCATAAGACGTGTTTTCATTGCTAATTGAAGCCCAATAAAATGTCTTGATAATCTCTGGCCTTTACTGATATTGAGCTATCATAGATGTTATAATTCTCTCCTTCTTCAAGAAGATTCATCCTCGAATATTGACATTGGATTTATTTTCTCCTTCAATGGAAGCCTCCGTGGTTTCTATCATTCTCTCCCTCTTAAAGAAGATTTATCCTCAAATCACCAATGCCTACAACCAACCAAATTATCACAAATTAGTGGGAGGTAAACAGAGAAAATAGAATAATTATTTGGTAAAAATAACACTAGGTGGTGACCATACAACCACTTAACCCACTTATTTATTTTATGCAAAACCTTCCATTTTAGAAATTCATGAATTGCATCATTCAATAGAACAATGTAATCACCAACGTAAGAACTAAAAACACAATTTATAAGCTCCTTAAACACGAGAGGATTATTATCTAGACCAAAAGCACATGAATACCAAACAAACATACCATACTTACTCTTGCTAAATAACTTAACCTCACCATTGGATATACCATAGTCAAGATATGGATCAAAAGAAATTCTTTTGAGAAGTGGGTTGGATTGAGCCCGTAAAAAAAGATCTTCAAAACAAGATAAAGATACTATGAAGTTAACAGGCTGTGAGCACTTCTCCTTCTCTATAATTGAGTTGTTACATTATTCATTTAACTCAATATTCTAATATTTATGGCTTCAAATATTTCATATGTCTCATTGCCTTCATTGGCAACTTCTCCGGTGATATTCTCAAAATATAAGGGATTAGAGAACACTTTAAAATCTTCTCCAATTTTTTTCCACAATGAGTTATGGTACACTTTAAAACCTCGACTAATGTTAGTTTCTTCATCAAATGAGGTACTATAATCCTCTTCACAAGGTTTTTCCTCAAATTTCCGCATGGATTGAGAAGTGATATTAAAACAAGAAAGATTTAACAAATTGGAATAGGAACAAGATTCATTCTCTCTCAAATTTCCTTGGATTTGTTCACATTATCATGAATATCTTATCACACTGTGACAGATTTCTCACATGAGAAGAATAATTAAAAAGGGGAGGATCACTCCCAATTTGAGTTATATCTTCACTTAAAATTTTAACCTCATGAATTAATTCAGTTTCATTTGAAACAAATAGATCATAAATAAGATCATACCATATGAGACAATCAAGGTCAAACTTGTCTTCAACTTGCAATTATTTTCATGAATCATTGGCTTTTACACTTTTCAAATTTTCTTTAAAATTGAATTTTCTTACTTCATACAATTGTTGTTCCAACTCTTCATTGATTTTTTCTTCATTAAGCTGCACATTTGGAACACAAACACTGGAAAAAAATGAGTTAATTGATTAGAGCTTAAACAAGAATCTCACACTTATGCACTCTATTCTTTTAATCTCTTCCTTTTTCTCAGTACTCAAATGCGCTGGTTCACTCTCTATTTATCTTTCAAACTCACATCACTCAATTTTGTCCACTCATTCTTACTTTTTGACAACTCACTCTCTTCACTCATCACTTCATCTCCTTTTTTCTTTCTTGAGTTGTCAAGTTGCTCACCCTTACTTCTCTCTTTCTTTGTCTCTCACCCTTACTTTTATTTGGTGCAGAGAAGTTTGTCAATGCACTAGCTCCCATGTACTTACCAAGAATCCCTCTTTTATCCCTTGAAGGACTTCTAAGATCAACGCTAATTTTAGACTTCTCAAACCTATTGTTGTTTTCCCTCTTGCATTCTTTTTACTTTTCAAACACCTCCATTGATCTTCTCACCTTTAATTGATCTTCTTGAATCTCCATAGGTGTCAAAGAAACAAGGGTTGTCTTTTTTCCATCATCTTTCACCAAAGAATACCTATTCTTTTCTTGATCATATGAAGCTTTTCTATAAAGATACTATGGTCTTCTCAATAAGACATGAGATGTGAATAAGGGAACCACATCACACCAAACCTCATCCTTGTATCTCCCAAGATTAAATCACACTAGTACTCTCTTGTCCACCTTCACTCCTTTGAAGGTGTAGGGTGAAGCATGGTTACCATAAGATAAATCCACTTTTTTAACAAAGTAAGACTGATTAAGTTGTGACAAATATTTCTATCAAGTTTAGTAATACACACATTAGACAATACTTCCATTCTAGTTTGAAAATCCTTGTGATTCTAGTAAGCTCATGGCCTCTTCTAGGACTCCTCCCTAAACTAGATCTTACCAGAGTATGTTTAATAGGATTCACACTCCTAACTCCAACATAAGGACATTCATCACTATATCTAATATCATCATAATCAGAAGATTCATCACTATAATATTCATCACAAATGTTATTATTTATACTAAAATCATAAATCTGATCTGATTTATCATAGGATTGGCTAGTATTTGAGTCATCATAGCCACCACACTCATCACAAGAATTATAATATATGTCCCTTCCATCATTCTTTGTATCTGATTCCCAATTATTTTCCATTATAATCATCCATTCCTTCACTCCAATTGCTTTCAAAATATGTAGAAGACATGCTTTAAACAAGAGATTGTTAGTAGAAAAGTTATCTCACATGCACTCCCTCACGTGTATCGCTCAAGTAATGGCAATCAACACTCGTATATCATACAATTACGCGTTTACCCTCAAATAATCTCACCACTCTTGCTTTCTACCACTCAAAGGATGCTCCTCAAAGTTCTTTCATGAACCAACAACTTAAACACTTCAAAGAAAGTTTCAATATTTGGTTTGAGAATTGAGTTTATGTCAAATAAAGAAAAGCATAGTAAAACTATAACGGATTGGAAACAAAGAAGTACACAATGACAATAAAGAGAAAAGCACGGAAAAATGCACACAAACTAAAAAAATACACACAATATCACCAAACTACACTGAGTATGAATAAATACTTAAAGTTTCTAGCAAAAGAATAATAGAAAACTAAATATAGCGTATAAACATTTTCAAGAAGACCAAGAACATGTTCAATGAGTTTTTGAATCCAATGAGCTACAATAACCTTTACAATCCTCCGTGTGAGTTTTGAGTTTCTTGTTGATCAAAATTCAAGGAAGCTTCAAATCAAATGAGATTTCAATCAGCTTTTTAATAATTCAGAGTTACTAAATCACAAGATAAAGTATAGAACAAACTATGAACAAGTGAAGAACCCTAGAAGTTACTATTCACTTGAGAAAATAATTTTTTATGGCTTTTTTTTTGGATTACTGTTCACGCTACGGTAACTTTTTTTTTTGTAGTTTTCTATGATTCAAATCAGTAGATCGGATGAGTATAAGAATACCCAACCATCCAAAGTACCACTTGATAACAACACGGATAGCGGAAGACTCTAAAAATTAAAAGATTAGAAAGGGGGAAAGGAATTGATTCTTGAAAAAAGAAGAAACAAGAAATAGTGAATCAATTAAGAAGAAGTGGAAGAATAAAAAGGGGGAGAGAACTCAAACAAGGAATCTTACCATCGAAGAAATTCAAGTTACGGTTTGAAGTAGAACAAAAAAGTGCATAACCAAAAGAGAACCTAAAAAGGTCTCCACAAGCCACAAGGTTGATATTAATATATTAAATCAAATTTAGTTACAATGAAAAAGAAAAAACTTCTTTATATAGGAGCAAATGTGTTGCCACCCTAAAAGAAGTCCTAAAGGTGGTCAAACTAAATTAAAGAACCTAAAATTTCCTAGGTGCCTGGAAGACTACTAACACATTGCTCAATAAAGCTATAAAGGCAGTCAATATAGCATTAAATGAGCTTCTAAAACACAATTTTGGGCTGCTGAAATTGGTTCTTCTTTGGACAAATTCAGGGTTTTGGACTTCAATTTGGGCCTCCATATAGTTTGTAAGACATTTTCAAAAAAAAAACTTTGGGCTGGAGCTATTCTTTCATCATAAAGCATGTTTTCGTTGGTAATTGAAGCCCAATAAAAATATCTTGATAATCTCTGGCCTTTAGTGACATTGAGCTATCATGGATACTATCACCTAAATTCTTATAATTTCAAGATGTCTTATTTATAAAATTAACAACTAATTTAAAAAATTTAAAAAAATAATATTCAAACATAAAATCTAGCAATATTTACAACTACAATTAAATAGTTAGTTTTTCGGCAACGACTCTAAAATTTGATCACGCCCAAAACTAGTCCTAGAAAAGGATAAGCAGTGTTGCTAATATGATCCAGTCTAAGAGTTCAGAGTCTAATCCCACAATGAACTAACTTTAGTTATGATTATTCAATATCACTAAAGAAATAAGTTTGAATAATTATTTGATTTTAAATATTAAGATTTTTATTTATAACTACTAACTAATAAATATTAAAATAATAAAATTGTCAACTAAAGAGGATGAAGTTGAAAACAAGATCAATGAGGTCTGGAGTTTATCGAAATCCTTCTCGCTACGTTATCTATAATCTCTCTAATTTATTCTCTATGGATCGTGAAAACTCTACTTACCGCAACTCTCTTTCAAGCAATCACGATAATTTACTAGATGTATTCTCTCGAACTACTCTAGCTAGTAATTTCTGACCACTCACTATGATCATGTTAAAGCTTCGTTATCTCTAAACCCCCTTTTAAACGCACAGTATTAATTTCTCCTTACCTAAGGAGCGACATTGTTCAACAATAACCTAAATATGCATTCTTTATCAAGCAATACATAATAATTAGGCACATTCAATCGTTGGTCATTCAATCAACTAAAATAAACACATCATTGAACAAGTATAGAGATTCAAAGGTTAAATTATATTACAATATAACAAGAAATCATCCAACAAAAGGTTCTATCAAAACTCTAGATAAGGAATCTAGATACTCATGATATCATTTAAGAACACAGTATTGAATTCCATAACGTATAAGTAAAAGAAGGAAATAAAGTGAAACTCGAAGTCGAATTTCTGTTGCTTCCGACTTCCGTTCCTTGTGTGTTCTTCCTCCAAAATCAAGAGAGTTTCTTCCTCCAAAGAGTCGTGTGTTTTCTTTTGCTTCTCAATCTGTTTTATAGGGTATTTATACGATCTAGGATGTGTAAGGAATCACATACGCTAAATAAAACATGCTGGATAATTTTTGTTTGGCTCGTCTACTCGCTCTCTTCGCAAGGACCATAGACGAGCATGGCCAGCTCCACAAGTTAGCTTGTTTCTTGGCTCATCTATCTGTCTCGCGAAGAGAGGATCATAGCCAAGTCTGACCAGCTCCAAACTTTCTCTTGTTTCTTGGCTCGTCTGTCTGTCTGTCTGTCCCGCGAAGTAAGGACCATAGACAAGTCCGACCAGCTCCAAACTTTCTCTTATTTCTTGGCTCTTATGTATGTCCTACGAAGCGAGGACCATAGACGAGCCCAGCCACTCTTTAATCCTTATTCTTTCGCTTCAAATTAAGTCAAAATCTTCTTTTTTGATCATGTTCATCCAACACAATTTCTACACACATAAAACTCAAAATGAGTTCAAAACACCCAAGATAACAATGTAATAGCATACTGTTGCATAAAATATGAGGGGATAATGTAATATAAATATATAATTTTAGCCGAATATCAGTGAGCAATAATTAGATGAAATTAACCATATTCCTCAAGCAAGCACAAGATCAAATTGTGTAGGTAATAAAAGTTTTACACCCAAAATTTCACAAGAGAATGACATTAAAAATTAAAGAAATTGTAAAAATAAAGTCCTAAAATGCTATTTATACTAGGGATAACAATTACTCCTAAAATGCTATTTATACTAGGGATAACAAGTACTCAATATGCTCCAAATTACGCCTCAAAACGAATTACCTGTTATTTGGGCTACCCAGACCTCCTCCGTAGTCGTATAATTGGGTCACGGTCCGGGTTCTCTTGAGCCAACTTGATACAATTCATTCGGTTAAAAAAAATGATATCTTGTTAAAATTTCATAAATCTATTCTATGTTGCTACAAATATGTCTGAACCATCTCAATTGGTATTTGATTTTTCTTTGAAATTGGTTAGATTTGGTAAAATTTTCAAAAATCCTATATAAAAATACATAAAGATCTCGTTCCAATGCTAGGTTTGGAAGATACTTGCTTTTGAAGTATCTTTGTGATTTTATGAATGTGTGATAATCTTTGCGTTGCATCTATGTGCACATTATTTACAAGTTTCGGTAAATATATTATTAGTATAAACTATATTATAATTTATGTATGTGTGCGCGCAGGAAAATAATATTTATTTGTATTCTTGTTATCCGAACAGCTTGTGAAGGGTTTTTGCACATGCAATATTGTGTCTGGTAGAAGACTCCAAGAAAGCCTTCTACACCCACCCATCCACCCCAGCAAGAGAGGCAGAAAAACAACTTTTAGTGATGTTTGCTGACTTACCTCTATAGTATGTTCAGTTTTATGTCTATGGATTCAAGATTTTTGTTTGATAGGGAGTGGAGCAACAAAGATAAGTAAATAAAGCAGTAGGAAGAAACTAGAGTTGATGATGGAGTAATGCTTTGGATTGTCATTTGTCAATAATATCGACCTTTTTTCTAAGTACTACAAAATCTCAATATAAATAAACTGCAATACTATCGATCCTTCCTCCAAATAAGGCTATCAAATTAAACTAGAATATTGGATTTGTGCGCTACACTGTCTCTCATGTTTATAAGTATAAATGTTTAAAATGATGTAAATAAAGAGTTACACGAAATTTTGAAGTGAAAAATGCAAGTCAAACGACTAACAAATGGTGAACCTATTCGATTAATATTTATTGTCATTGCAAAGGACAATCTTAACTGAAATTGCTATGAGATGAAATTAAAAGGATATCCTTTATTTTTAGGGAAGAACCAAACATTCCGTTAGTAGTATTGATATATACTTCAATCACTATTATAAGTTTATGGTTGTAAGCAACCAACTGAATTTGTATACCTTTTCTTAAGCAATTCGTCTAATATATCAAATATTCAGCTCAATAATTTTCTTATTTTTTATGTTATAACAACAAATAGTTAATACATGAACATAAGCAATGTTGGCTATGGTTGTATATGCTTCACGTCTTAAAGTTTGTGCCGTCTAAGAAATTGTCTCAGTGTATCCTTCTCCTTTTTATAGCCGCAACATATCAAGAAGTTGTTATCAGTTTGAATATTGTATTTATAGAAGCTGTGAAAAAAATTGAATTAACATATGTCCTTCTTAGGATGACTAATAGATTATTGTTAGTTTTATGGTGTACACCTGCAAAGAGTAATAATTAACTGTGATACAAATACTTAATAATTATTGAAATTAGTAACTTTTAATTCATGTACAATATAAACCACAATAATTGCACGTACAAATACCCTTGTCGGAGTGTCTATATTATGAGTCCTTTTATCTGTGAATTTAATTTTATATATGTGTGTGTGTGTTTGTATGTGTGTGTCAAAAATTGTGCAAATATAACTGTATTACGAAATATAACACAATAATTGAGTATATTATATGTTGGTAATTTGTATTTTAATACTTGATAAAAATCTAATACTATGCTAAATTGGAGGAAATAATATTCTTTTTAATAATCAAAATATAAGGTGACATGGAAATAAAAAGTCAAAAGACATGAGAATAAACATTGATTGACTCATTTTAAAAAGAAATTATACCATGAAATATTCATTCTCTCTATTTCTTGTGGGTAAGCTGAGAGACTTGAATAGTTGAGGCAGTAGTGACATTAACAAAGAGTTTCTAGTTTCTACCGCATGATTAATATAGAAAATATCTCACAGCAGTCTTGTCAAGATAAACACTGATTGCAGTATTAAAACTTAGATTTTGACAATATATAAAGATAGATTCATCTGTTAATTTTCAATAATGAAAATCAAGATAGGAATGAACGAATAAGCAAAATCAATGTTTAAGCTGAACTTATGACTGTTAATAAAAATAGGGAAAAGAATCAAAACTATCTCCTTTATTTTCGTATATTAATTAATTTTATCCCTACTTATACTATACAGTCAAATATACTCCCACCATTAACAAAGTAAACAAAATTGCCCCTCAATCCCCAAATTAACTTAAAATACCTTATTTTAATTAATTTATCCATTTTTTCTTTTAAACTCGAACCCAACCCATTAACTAAATAAATTCTTTCCGTTTTGCCTTTTGTAATTATCTTTGATTCTCTTCATTATACTTATGCATTTCTTACGACTAATACAATATTAAATGATTTATCATATGGTTCAGGTTTTGGTAAATAGCAGTCTTAATCTCATGTTTTCTTTTCTAGCACGCACTTCTAATTATTTTCATAAGAGTATATATGACCAATTATATTGCTTAGGTTATTTTTGTTTGTTTTGCAAGGTATAATAGAACCTTATCAATAAAAGTATGTACTAGTATTATTGTAATATGTTACACATATAATAAAAATATGATGGTTAATTTGATTTGAAGTTATTTAGTTTAGTTGGTCGGATTTAAATTTAAAAGAGAAAATTGGGTAGTTTAATTCAATTTGGGAAATTCCATACAATTGAAGGGCAATTTTATTTACTTTGTTAACGGCGGGGGTATATTGCATAAATAGGGGCAAATTAATGAAGAGAACAATTTGAAAACATACCCGAAATTACAGATAACATTAACTTAATCACAATTTCCAACTCTGAATACATGAAATAGAATCTTGTTATCTTCATTTTACTACTCTTTTTAACCATGTAGGTTGCGTGCTTAGAGAAGTTAAAAGTACCAACACATGCTTTTGTTTTCTCCGTAACACCAAGCATGAGGCATCCGTTGAATCATATGAATTTTAAAAGAATAAGAGGTTATGGAGAGACCCATTCTCTCTGTTCTCTTCAAGAAAAAATTGTTAGGCAGCAATTAAGACATCAATACAAATGATTCTTACTGGTACAACTCTAGCTCATCATTACACACCTTCCAACCATAGCACATGCACATGTCATGTTACAGTCTCGTCAACTCTCTCACCTCAGCTCGAANTCAATACAAATGATTCTTACTGGTACAACTCTAGCTCATCATTACACACCTTCCAACCATAGCACATGCACATGTCATGTTACAGGTTCAATTTGCTTGTTGGAAAATTCTGTTTTAGCCCACATAAGAAACTAATTAATTCAGATCACATCAATTAAACTTCTTCTGCAAGCTAAGCATAGATCAAAATCGCAAATGAAAAAATTTAGCCCAACTCCCACACGCTCAATGGTTCACCAACAGGGAAAAAAGTGCAGATATCCCTACCACCTCCAACTGCTAAGAATATCAGGAAAAGACTTGAATGTGCTATGATATCAGGAGAGAACTTGAGCATTAAAGGCTTGTGAGCATCATAAAAAGAACCAAGTCTACAGACACCAATGTCATGACACAAACAAATAAAATGGATATTTATCAGCTGGCCACAGTTATTCCAAACTTAAAAAACTCTTTCATAATCCAAGACCTTCATCAAAATTCTAGCAAAAGATAATCTAACATCCCATATTACTTCAGAGGAATGAACCTCGATGAGTGAGTAGCACCAATACCGGGCCTTCCATGCTTCACAGGCTTGTATGAGATTGAGAACTCAGCCAGATAGTGGCCAATCATCTCAGGCTTGACCTCGATCTGATTGAATGTCTTTCCATTGTAAATTCCAATGACACTTCCAATCATCTCAGGAACAATAATCATGTTCCTCAGATGAGTCTTCACAGGCTCTGGCTTCTCACCTGGTGGAGCCTCACGTTTCTGCATGAAAAAGGTAGCACAACAAATAAAGAAAATGCAATACAATATTTATATACACAAATGGAACTCAAACAATACGGGAGAGACATAAAGATGGTAATACAAATAAATCAAGGAAACTGTCATTCCAATTGAAATGTGAGGAGAAAGAAAATATAGGGTATGTCCACACTTGCCAGCAACCTGGAGAAGCAATGCAGACAAATCCTCAAAAACCCAACTAAAACACGCTATGACACAGGGTTCCACACTAGACATAAAATCCCGCTGGACTACCAGCCAGAGCTAAATTCCAGGAGAAGGGTCAGCCAAGGTGATTCCTTGTTCAACCTTATGATGATATCCACATTGGAAGAAATTTCAGCCTCAGCTATTAAAATTTGAAGGGCAGAGTGAGCCAAAAGGAGCAACTTATTAAGGTTCTATTGAATAAGTCTAAAGATCAAAGGTTAACAAAAGCAAATTCAACCATAAACAGAAAACAAAAATGATTCCCCCTCGACCAAAATCCGTCAACTACAGCTTTTTACATCAAAATTGGAATACTTGTTCTCTAAAACCAACCTTCATCTAGATAAATGAACATAAAGATCAAAGGTTAACAAAAGCAAATTCAACCATAAACAGAAAACAAAAATGATTCCCCCTCAACCAAAATCCGTCAACTACAGCTTTTCACATCAAAATTGGATTACTTGTTCTCTAAAACCAACCTTTATCTAGATAAATGAACATGCCAAAGAAAATCAGGTTTCAAAGAACCAAGCAGAAGTCTTTTTTAAGGAATGCTCTAAACAAACTATTAATACATACAATCTTTTCACAGTTGTATTTTGCTTATCCATAAACCTGAGCTTTTTTTGGGATATTCACCAATACCTTTTTTTTAACTCCAGCATCGGGAATTTACACTGAAGATGTTTTACCTGGCAGCCAAAATACCTTATAGGATCTTTTCACAGTTGTAGTTTGCTTACCCATAAACTTGGGTTTTTTGTTGGATATGTAAAAGTTTCACTGATTTGAACCAAGATTATACGTACATTGGGATTATGCTGATTTGAGTACAAAAATGTCTTTGTTTAGCAAACTTAAAGATTATACATACTCCAGCGTAAAATCAAAATTAAGGTACAGTTCCAGGACCAATATTAGCATAGTGTGCAACAATGAGCTTTTGGGATGACAAATTTTCCATAGAGAGAACTATAAGTCAACAAAAGTAAAAGCTCACATGTAAAATAGAAAGGAAAAAAGTTGGAAAAAAAATCAAAACACTTAAAAGAAATGGAAAACGATATGCAAGATCCATCCAGTAAAATGTAGACTATAAGTAATCCTCTCATGAAATCCATTTGTCATATCAACGAAAGCAACTATGCAAAAGACTACCTTTGCTATCACAGATCATCAAAAGGAAGCTAGATACATTTATATACAGCTAATGACTATCTTAAGCTTTACCAAGTTCTATGATATAGCATTCCGAAATATCCCACTGCCAAGACAGGTACAGAGCAACTATTCAAGCAGTAATATCAATCACAACGCATATAAAAGTTGGTCACTAGACGTAAGATGAAAATAAATTCCTCATGGAACAAGCAGCTGAAAAGGGACTGATAGTTTATATGCCTACCGCCTTGCGCAGCTTCTTGATCAAGGCCATTGGCTTCCTCTTCAAACCTCTCTGGAACCTACAACAAATAAAAATAAAAACCACTTAACAAGAAGCTTCAACAAATATCTCCACAGTCTAACTACGCAGTAAAATAAAGCTACATTGAATAAATGAAGACATTTCAACATATATGACCTAAATATGCATCAAGTACTAAAAATACACTTGTACCAAACAATTCATTTTTGTACCCAATTGGGCGGAGGGTGGGCGTAACTCTAAGGCGTCATGTCAAAATGAAAATGTTAGAATTAACTAACTTGTGTCAATCTTCTATATACCGCCAAAGAAATAATGCCAAACAAATTGTGACTTGGAAGGAGTCTATACAAACCTTCTGCGAGGACGAGCATTGAAGAGCTTGACGAGTTCGTCAGTGGACATGTCGAGCAGGGCATCGAGATCCACACCTCTGTAGCTGAACTTCTTGAACGTCCTCTTCTTGGGCTGTCCTGCTGCCACATCGGTTTCAACGTCCGCCTGTAAAGCAAACAGCAGTGAGGATACAGGTATATACAGATAGAGCGAAATGTGAATGTTTGAACATAGTTACCATGGTTGTGGAAATGGAATCGTCAACCTAGCAGCTGGGAGACTCTCTCAGTAGGGGCTAGGGTTTTTGGCGGCGAAGGGGAGCTGTCTTAACAAGGATGAGAGATTTTTGGGGTTTACTCGGAAGGGCTTTTCGGTTGATCTGGTATGTAATTGGGATAAGCTGCAATAGCCCGGCCCAGCAACATCAAGTCACTCGGTATTGGGCCGGCTGCAATATTCTTGGCCAAAGTGCACAAATACCTTCATTTTGGGGCTTTCATTTAATTTAGAGATTTTTACCTCACACATGTGTTTAAGACTTTATATTACTCCTGTCGTTCTATTTCAACTACTATGTATATTAAAAATAATTATTTTAAAATATTTATAAATTTTAAAATTTAAGAGATAATTGATCATGTTTTTTCAATTCTATCCTTAGTACTTAAAGTCATTCTAAATTGTGAAAATAATTATTATTGTGTTATGAAATAATAAAGAAAGAACAAGAATATTGTAGAGAAAGAGAGAAGGAGAGAAGTTCTTATTTCTCTTGATGGAATAAAATACAATGAGGGAGAACCCCTCTATTTATAGGGATAATTTCTCCTAATTTTTCTCCAAAACATAAACTTTCACTATAATATAAACACATGTATCCTACTCCAATACAAATACCTTTATAGACATTCACTATAATACAAATATGTTTATAACACTCCCCCTTGAAT